>CAHIKZ030000067.1:1740000-1787500 GCA_903632075.3 Acanthosepion pharaonis
TACATGGTTCATGAAAATGGCTGAGAGTGAATGAATAAACAGAAAGTAAAACAGAACGGAAGTGAACTTTGAACAGCTAATCCAAAATTTTGATCCAAACGATACCTCATTTTTTTTTTATCACATTCGAAAGATACTACCAAAATTAAACAGACTATGAATCTCCAAGATTCGATAAATGCATAAATATGGCCTGAAGATTGCGTTCAGACATGTTCTGGGTGTTCTCATTTTTAGTCACACACACACACACACACACATATATATATATATATATTCATAACGTCTGATAAGCTTAATAACATTATCATTAAACGAAGAAAGAAAATCACAATTTTGATACATATTTTTTTTAATCCAATCTTAGCTTACATAAGCCATTATCAAAATGACAATTACTGTACAATATATTAAGCAATACACGGACAAGAATGTGATGATAGTCTGTTTCTGTTTACATGGATGATTTCCAAGCAGCGATAAACACGTGCATATAAGACGCTGGAAGCGAAAATCGCACCGCAGCTCATTAAGTAAGGGAAGACGTTGGTATAAACCAATGTCTTCTGTTACCAATTATAGACATTTAAGGATATTTGTGAAGATTCCATAGTTTATTTTGTTTAGGTTAGGTTTCAACTGTTTTATGTATATAGCTTCAAAAAATTTTAGTTTTGTTTATTGCTTTCATGTTTAAGTATAATTGTGTTTTCGACAAGCATTTTACGGAATTGTGTATGCGGCCAGTCATGTTGTTTTAAATGACTGAATAAATTCAAAATATTATGTCTGCTTATTTTTATTATAATCCTTTAATATTCAAGAATATCTTTCCGTATATGAATCAAGACCTAAACTATAACATTGAACACACCTCTTTTATTTCCTTTTTATTGCAACTGGTAATGCCAAAAAATATGTGTAGCTATCCATTACTGTATTTTTTTCTTTTGCGTTTAAATACAACGGCTGGCAGTTAGGCTTTTGCGTTCAGTAGAACATGAAAAGTTATCCATGGATTGTTTTTTTTTATGTTGGAATATCATCGTCGAGCGCGTATTAAAGCGTGAAAACTGTTCCTTTTATGGACATTTTAGAGAATTATTACGGTATTCCTGTCTGATTCTATTCAGTGTCGGTTTCAATTTTTTAACGTCGATTGTTTGGAGGACCTGTAGTTTTAATTAGTTATTTTCTTAGTGTAGGTTAATTTTTTTTCTAAATTAGTATTTTTCTATACTGTGAATTTTGGCGGGAATGTTGGTGTAAATGTCTCGCACTGGACGAATGGTCAGATATGTGTAGAGTAAGAGGCCTTGATAATGCAGTTGTCGTATATCTAAGATATATATATTTGTTTTTCTATCGGAGATACATTCTTGCGAGAGTCATTTGAATTAACATATAATGTTGGTCTTACGTAATACATCAGTTGGTGTGGAGGGGATATTTTAAATAATTACCTTTTTTGTATTGTATTTTGTATAATATATGATTTATTTTAATTTGTATTGGGATCCATGGAAGATATATTGGTACGAATAAGTTTTTTTTTTTATGATTTCCCATACTGTTTGTAGTTAGCATGCATCTGGTTACAATACAGCAGTTTGATATATTTAAGGTCCTTTGAGGAAGTTCCAAGTTCTATTTGATGCGTGTTGAGGTTTTTGATAAATCGTCTTATTTGTTCATCTACAATGTGGTGTGCGATTCATTATTAATGAGAGTCCAATTAATATTTTTTAGTTCAACGTAGAAAATCATTTATAGTGGAGGAATGAAATTTTGCCCGGTTAATTAAATTCTGTATAAATGCTATTTTGTAGTAATTTCTACATTCACGCATTTTGTTGAGGTCGCAAGAGATTTTCCTAGTTGTTTTTTTTTTCAAATGCGGAAGTAGTAAATGGGTTATTATTTGCGCCTAATTAAATGTGTTATCTTTCTTAATTTCGTACGTGAACTTGAGGAGAGAGATTTTTTAAAGTTTTTTTCGGGTATTTTTTCTATGTTTCTAACTAAAATAAGAATATCATCTACATATCTTAGGTAGATGGAGGTTTACTTGGTGGTGCTAAATTCTAAGTTGGTCATGCTGCTGAACGCTGGACCCAGAACTGAACCCATAGAAACGCCGCTTCGTTACACATATATGTTATTTCTGTGATCTTGGAATGGAACGTCGGTGGCACAGATTAAAAGAATTTTCTTAGTATTTTAGGTTTAGTATTAATTTGGAGAGAGATGAATTTTTTATATATTTTTAATAATAACGTCACTGGTTTTTCTAACTGGAAACTTAGTGAATCGATTTTCAACGTCAAGTGATGCTATGATATATATATTTGTTTTTCTGTCGGAGATACATTCTTGCGAGAGTCATTTTAATTAACATATACTGTTGATTTTACGTAATACATCAGTTGGTGGGGATTAATATTTTTTAGTAGAAAAATCAGTTATCAGTTTTTTTTTCGGTTTTTCATATAAGTTCAAGGGTTGCTTTAATGCTCTATTTGTTAGGTATGTATAGTGTAATTAATTGGTTAATCATTTTAGTTAATTGGTAGACATGAATGGGAATATGGGATGAATATGTTAAAGTGGAAAGTTTGGTTTGTGAGTTTAGATAAATCTGTAAATGTATCCTGAAAAAAATAAGTTATATTTAAATATAAAACCTCATTCATAGCTATATATCTCCCATACACACCAATAAAAAATAAAATTAATCTTATATTATACAAAATACAATACAACCAATTTAATTATTTACAATATCTCCTCTCCACTAACTGTTATATTACGTAAAACCAACATTATATATTCATTCAAATGTCCCTTGGGCGAATGTATCTCCGACAGAAAAAGAAGTATATATGTCGGATAGACAATAACTACATTATCAAGGCGTCTTACTCTACAGATATCTGACCATTCGTCCACTGCGAGACATTTATACCAACATTCCTGTACACATTCATAGTATAGAAAAATACTCATTTATAAAAGAATTAACCTACACTACGAAAACAGCAAATTAAAACTACAGATCCTCGAAACAATCCACATTAAAAAATTGAAGCCAACAGTGAATAGAATCAGCTACGAATACTGTAATAATGTTCGTAAATGCCTATAAAAAGAACAGTTTTCACGCTATAATGAGCGTTAGACCATGACATTCCAACATAAAAGCAAAAATTCTATAATGGATAACTTTTTACGTTCTACTGAACGCTAAAGATAACGACCAGCCACTGCATTTAATACAAAAGAAAAATCAGTAATGGATAGCGACACATAGTTTTTGCCTTACCAGTTGCAATCCTGATGATAAACTCAGAAAGGGAATGTACTTGGGAAATAAAAGTGATTACAGTGCAGTTCTAGCCTTATACAATTGTAATATACGGAAAAATATCCGTGATTATTAAAGGATTATGATTAAAAATAAGCAGACATAATGTTTGTAATTTATTCAATCAGACATGCCTAAAATGAGAATTTCCTGCCTAACTTCCCCCCCACACATATATATATATATATATATATATATATATATATATATATATATATGACAGAAATAATAGAAAAATTATATCTTTAATGAAGGAAGGTTCAGCAGACTTAACAGATCAATCAAGCAACGAAAGGAAATACTCGACAATACAAGTAATCGTGAAATGGATGAAAACACTAAGTGAGAACAGTTAACATACACAAGTAAATAATTACATGAAGTAAAAACAGTAACAGGAACTTAACTGACAAGTGTTATGTCAACTTGCGTGGTTCGAAAATAGAAGTATCACTAACAATTACTCCGGTCGACGATTTTCTTGTTACTTGCGCAACAACAAATAAGTTTCCCTCCCTAAAAAAATATTGGCCAAAATTGCATAACAGCCTTAATTTTAATAGATGCAGAATTGGTTAAAAATATTAGGACTGATTTTTCACTAATGAGAAATCACAGTTAATATTGTTATACTATTTAATGATAACGCTTGATAAAATAATTGGAAACTATTGTCCGATCACATTAATATGGAAATTTATCAATTAATTTCAAAAGTACTTACAGAAATAAAATATTCTATGGTTTAAATAAAAAGGTAGGCTAGTCTCCCTAACTTTGGGAAACAGCTATGACATGCGAATGGTGACATTTTATTTAATATCTTGTTCATTAGGGACATAGGTTTTAATATGTTCACCAGATAATATTTTTTGAATCTGGAAGCTGCTACGATTTACGGTAAATAAGGTCCTGAATTGTAAAATTGCCATGGGATTTAATTCACATACTAATATATTCTTCTATTTAATCCATAAGTAACTAGGAAAAGTGGTGGATTCATGCCTTCATCAGGAAAAATTGGTCGAAAGTGTAACATACCACGCGAGAGTTTGAAATCGGCTCTTTAATTTTACTTTCTACGCTGATCACCGTCCCTCTGAATTATAGGGACCTTTCTAAGTGCAGCTAAATGCGGCACAGGGTTGAAATCTACAGAGCAACCGGGAAGGCTTTAACTCATTACTCAGTGGTAGCGAGACCCGATGTACACATAATGATTTAGTAAGCAAAGCTTAGATGTGGGAGAAAGCCGGATGTATAGAGCCAAAAGTATGGAGTGATGATCGAACTCAATACTCAGTATTAATGTGATATGGCGAGACAAGCTTACACCACATTCAAGTGCTCCTATTCTAAATTATACACCGCGTTGTAGGAACTGGCAATTTCTCCACTATCTTCGTCAGGAAGTCATGGTAACATGAAGAAATACTTTATAGAGAACTTTGTTGCCTATATCCTGAAGAGAATATATACCCATTAATATGATTAATTATATAATACATTTTATATACGTTTTCATATATGTATGAAAGTTTAGATTTTGTTATCAGTTTTCGAAAATTAACCAAGCTTCTTTCTGGATACAACTATTTTCACTTGTTTTATAGAAGCTATTCGGGTAAGTTGACCGAAAATACAAAAGAGCTTCATCAAAAGTTGTTAAGAACAGAGAAATAAAATAATAATAATAATAATAATAGTAATAATAATAATAATAATAATAATAAAAAACTGTCTTTATTTAATATCAGATTTTTTTAAAATCAAATGTACACAATTTTAAACAAGAGTGGTGTCTTACCTCTGAGGTAATCTTCCGCCCAAATAATTAAGGGAATGTTGCACATCTTGTCTGATTTAATAATATTATATTGATATTAACAAATTTGTTATTAAAAATTCATCTTCTTTCTGCATTCAAGTAATCACTCTCCCACTCTTATTTCTTTCTGTTTGGTAAAACAGGCTCATGCTCGATGGACACCACAAGGGTCCATTTTGGCATCCATTTTACTCGGACTAAAACAATGCTTCTTTATATTCTTAGCGACTTAGCAAATGTCGTAGTCTGCATCACATGTAAATCTCCGGTGAGTTTCTACATCTTCCAGTCGTTCCATGCATATCATTTAGCCTGTTTCCGTTGAGCCATTTTATAATGGGCGCGTTCACCTTTCGATGTAACGCTATATATAGATTGTACATAATTTTACATATTTACATTTTCTCTCTCACGTTCTGGAGTTTACATTTCTGATAACAGAATTGTTGCTTCACTTGTGATTAGAATTGTTTTCCTTTTTAAACGTTTTGCACAAATTTTGAATCGCTGAGTTTTTATTAAGTTCGAGAAGTCTTCGAACAAAAATTATTTTTTCTTTATTAAAATGGCCGTGTGTGATTATTACCAAAAGAACTATTTTCGAGTCGGTTATTGTAGGTGACTTCAACGCAGAAAAATAGAATTAAATTTTAGGGTCGTAATTTCTCTTGTTTTGATAAAGGTTTCAACGTTTTCTGATATTGTTTTGCCTAAGAAAATATTACAATATTGAGTATGCCATTATTATATTCCTTTTTACATGAATATTATTTTTCAGTTTTCACACACACACACACACACACACACACACACACACACACACACACATATATATATATATATATATATATATATATATATATATATATATATATATATATATATATATATATATATATATATATATATATATATATATATATATATATATATATATATATATATATATATATATATATATATATATGCATGGTTCGTTAAAACGGCAGACAAATCAAATGATTAAGATTTTATTTACTTTTTCTTGTGTTCGAATAATATTATTAAGTGATGGCTAATAAGTATTATTATTTACGAACACGGCCACAATGTGCTGTGTTCGGAAAATAAAATATCGATATAACACTAAAAACATACACGACACGTACACACTCAATTAAACTGAAAAAATAAAATCATCTTTCATAATGGCTAAAATTTTATCCGAAAGCGCTCGGAATTATGCATCATTTAGACAGTTCCGCCACACTGTGTCCCAAAAAGAAAACACAAGAAAAATTAAATAAAAATCTTAATTGTAGTCACTTGTCTGTCGTTTTTAATGAAATATGCATAAATGAAGGATTGCTGCCTAAATACCCACACACGCGCGCACACACACGTATATATATATATATATATATATATATATATATATAAGTGAACATAGAAGTGAACACTTAGAGGCGACAGTCTGTTTCATGCTAGAGGCAATCATCAGGCCACAAGTGCTGTTATTTTTCTCGGCTCTTTATATATATACGTGTCAGTGATACATTGTGGGTAGTCTATTTTGGCGGTTATTTTACAGGAAGCCATTTATTTATTTATTTATTTATTTATTAGAGTTAAATCATTTTGCTTTTTTTATTAATTTTTTTATTTATTTTTTTCTTATCTTATATATTTCTTTCATTTTTTAATCGGTGTTGTTATTAACGTAGTAATAATTGGTTTCCTGACACGTATATATATATAAATATCCGAGAAAAATAACAGCACAAGTTTTCATTTATGCTATATTTATGGGTCAAAACTTCTCAATATCCGGGATATAGCTTATGTAAAGATAATCAAAGTAAACACAGAATTTAACACGAAATGATGTCCGTATCTTTCATATATAAAACAATTATATGGCCAACTAGCAAAATATGTTGATCATGATTTATTATGTGTAATTTATTCAGTTATTTCCGGTTGTTGTATTTTGAATGTCTCATTTTGTATTATTCTAACGGCTATTCAACAATATAAAGTATGGCCTGGAAGGCAGTTATTTGATCGTTATATTTTGGGTTTGTCATACCTTTAAAATCACCATATCTATCTATCTATTTACATACATTCATATATATATATATATATATATATATATATATATATATATATATATATATATATATATATATATATCCGCTCTGACCATGACGATAAACTACACTCGCGCCCTGGCAAGATGATAAACTACTTCCAGCAGCAAGACTTCAGATCAAAAGGTTTTGAGGAGCGTGGAACCAACTCTTAAATACTTTGGTTTCTGAGGTCCACCCTGACCTTATGGTTAAATACTTAACCCCAAACTAGGGTCTAAACACTAAAAGTTTAAAAATAGGTTTTAATTCCAGCATTATTACCAGCAATACACTTTTGGGAAATAATGATATTACCAACTATATATTAATAAAAATACCAGCAATATATTTTTGAAAAAATTATTATCTGCAATAAAAATCTTGTCGGCATTAAATAACCCATTGAGGTTGATATGCTGCAAAACAAACCCCCTCTCCCCCTCTCTCTCTCTATATATATATATATACTCCTAATTCACCTCTCCAAGTTCTCAACTGCCCTAAACAGGTATTGAAATCATACTGTCACTGGATCGAACCAACGCCTTTATACACTGTGCCATGTGTACTTAAGGAGATACCTTATAACTGACATCCATTAGACATGGTAGATAGAACTAGAACAGTCTATTCCAGCGAGCGAAATAAATGGTTCAGTTCAAAGTTCCAACCATCTGAAGAAGGCCGGAGCGTACAACGGCCGAAACGTTGTGATAAATATGACAACAAATATGAGAAAAATAGTGCGAACAATATAAATAGTGTACATAATACTTCATCTCGAAAATGTACACAGTTACTGAAGAATAATACATTTTGCACTGTAGATATCTTAAAATTTAACCCATAGTTGGGAGTGGGGATTGATTGTTTTCCTTTTTGTTAGGCGAATACAAAGAAACGAAATGGAATTTGAATTTGGCCGTCCGATTTCTCTTTCCGAGCCGTTAACCATTATACCACTCGCACG
Organism: Acanthosepion pharaonis; assembly: GCA_903632075.3. NCBI lineage: Eukaryota > Metazoa > Mollusca > Cephalopoda > Sepiida > Sepiidae > Acanthosepion > Acanthosepion pharaonis. Next base: position 1,748,277 of record CAHIKZ030000067.1, read on the forward strand.
CCCCTAGCTCAGAAAAAAATAGTACATCAGTCAGTTATAAGTACCACATCAGCCATGCGTGATACACGCTTCGTCTATACATGACTGACGAGATAGATTTTTTAGCGCTAGACCCGGTCTGCCCTGCTAAGGGTGGAGAAGAAGAGGATTCTTACCTTTATCAATGGTATTAGCACGTAAGTGAATGTAATGGATTCGACTGGAATCGGAGTCCGCTAGCTATTATTCCACCATGTCTCCTTGCACATGTATGACGAAGAAAACAATGCTGTTATCAAGATCTTAACTTTTCATAATACCAAAAAAATAAATAAATAATGAAACGGAATACTAGAAAGTGTGATAACATTTAGTGGACTTGTTGTGGAAGTGTAATTTCCTGACAACTGTTTTAAGTAAAATGTTTTATAAATCCAAACCTTCTACAACGCTGTCCTGGCAATGAATACCGATTTTACGTATATGGATAAGACTGTTTTTAGCAATAATACTATCAGTATTCTTTATATAAAGAGACTTGTAATGATCCTTTCTCATCGTAGGCTGATTTCAATTTCTTTCACATTAAAATATTTCAATGCGTTTGATGCGGTACTAAAATCATGTTACCTAGAATTATAACACCGTACTATTGTTCATTCACAACGACTTCCACTCAGTTAATTTCTTGATAATGATAATAGTAATATTATTTGTTTCCCTATACAGGCTTCAGAAAAATAGATATTTTTAATCAGAGATATAACCTTCATCAAAACATATAGTTTGACATTCATTGACGGAGTAGCCAGTATGGCTGTCAGTGAAAATTTATAAAGTTTTTTCTCTTAAAACAATTATTCAGGAAAATACGTTTCTCAAGATTTTACCTCTCTCTTTCTTTCTCTTTCTCTCTCTCCCTCTCTCTCTTTCTCCAGTATTGATGGAGGTTTCCATTCTAACTTTTAAAATAATATTTAAACATCTTGAATATGTCATTATTTTCTACGAGTGACATACGTCTTTAGAACATTCATACATCATTCAGATGAACAGAATTTTCAGAAAGCGAGAGCCCAGAAACGGTTAGATTAATTTAGTCTTCATGCAACTAATAGACATTTAAGTTTGAACACTACAAAATTATATATAAATACCTCAATGAATCTGGCCTGGTACCACACATAGTTAAAGTTAATCAATACCAATCTACCATAAATATGGCCGACATGGTATTAGTAAATGATTTCAGTCCTAGTATTAAAAGAAATATTTGTTTGAATCTGAGAAAATCCGATTATGTACCAATCAGACCAATTAGAAAAACTAAATCAGTCGACATGATTGTCTGCGCGGGATATTGCGACTGGTGACCCGAACAGGTGGAATGGTGATGACCTTTTAGATTTGCAGTGATTGCAATTTTAAAAATAGAGAAAGCCATTGCAAAAGTTTAAATTCTCCTGTGTGCTTTTGGTAAATAATTTAAAGTATAGATATAACACTAAGTGACAGACGAATAGACATATAAGCAAGATTTCTGGCAGCAAAATAATGTTTCACATGTTAGTCAAATAGGCAAAACTACTCGAGTAAACCCGCGCTGACTTTATGTCATAAGATAGCCTGAAAACAACTAACAATATAACGCTGCGACAACAGCTTTTGCAACGTTAAATAGAGGCTGTATTTATTTATTTATTTAATTTTTTGTAAGTACGTCAAAATGTGCCCTCAAGATTACAAGGGAAAATGGCAAATACATAAAGCCATGAAAAAGTTGTTGATTCATGTTGGTATTTTGAAGTCTTACTTAAAATTATCATAGCAACAAACCCAACGGAAAACGAGATGGGGAATTGAAATAACTGCAATCGACACCTTCATTCAAAGAATTCTGTCACAAATCTTTAAGGATATAATGGTGTAATTTTGTGCTTTAATTCTCTTTTTCTTTATATATATATATATATATATATATATATATATATATATATATATATATATATATATATATATAAATATTCGTATATAAATAACAATGTTTAGGGTGACTTACGTTTCGCTTGTTTCCAGCTCATCGAGCACAAAGACATATACAAACATAAGATATATTTTGTGCCCGATGAGCTGGAAAACCAACGAAACGTATGTCGCACACCTAAATTCAGATATTTATATATGTATATTAATTAATATATATCTTTGCTATGTCTACATGCATCAAGCACTGATATGTTTACACTTCATGAATAAATTTGATGATTCTTTATTTGCAAGCCTATCTATGCACGCCAACACGCGCGTATACGGTTGCTTATATCAGGTCGTTTGATTTATCCAAATCTATACATATACATCTATAAAAAAAATCCGTTCATACTCACGAATAACCTTCCGTGTATTGATGTTAAATGAAGAGAAAAATGTGCTATAGTTGTTTAAATTTATTTTAGTTTCCTTTCCTAAGTACTTTTGATTTTTACAAGATCATCTTCAGGGATTCAAGCAATAAAAAATTACTTGGTAAATAAAAAGAAGTAGGACATTTCTATCATCCTTTAACATTAATACACGGAAGTTTATTCGTGAATATAAACGGATTGCGTTAAAATTAGCAAACGTAATGCCTGTAATCTATTCCATATATATATATATATATATATATATATATATATATATATATATATATATATATATATATATATATATAATATATAGAGGCGACAGTCTGTTTCATGCCATATGCAATCGGTGGCCTGACGATTGCATATAGCATGAAACAGACTGTGGCCTAAGTGTTGACTTCTATGTTCACTTTATATTTTCACACGCTCTATCTCTGATATCGAGCACTTTATCCCATAAATATAGCACACCTTAAGACTATATTTTCATATATATATATATATATATATATATATATATATATATATATATATATATATATTACTCTATAGTTGGACAACAATCCCTCTTTTATGTTACAAGTTTTATTAAAGTGGTCACACTAGGTATTGCGATTAATGTTTTATTCAATTGTTAAGTGATTAATGTGCCGATTGCTACATAAATAATTCCATCATTTTGACAGGAATTATTTTATTGAAAAAATGAATTATATATGCTTCTATTCGTATAGTCTGGGCAATACTAATTCCTACGAACTTGTTACTCAATGTGTCTATTTAAAAGCATATGATGATTTCCTCCTCGGAGTCACCAGGATTACTCCTTCTTACATTAACTAATGAAACTAACCGATGAGTATACTGGAGTAACGGTAACTTATTATTACACATTATTTTCCATTATCAAATTTTCTAAGCATTACTGATATTTTGTCATACATTGTCAGCATTGAATATTCCTTGAGCTGACTGATTTCTGGTCTCGTGAAACATTATTTTATTTTGAATTATTTTCTCAGTCTAAGAAAGGAATTATAAAGAGATAAGAGAAAAGATTTCTAAATTTATGACTTCTTAAACAGCCATTATTGAGTGGATTACATTTTCTCATTAGAGAAATAAAATAAAGCCTGGTTATCATGTATGATGAAAATTATTGCTAACCTGGGAATAATGTATCAAAAAGAAATAATATGTAAGCGAGAAAATTAGAATTGCTTGATGCCAGATGCAGTTGAATATTTACGATCGACGCAAACTTTATTTGTTCAAGCTGACATAACTTTGGTGAAACTAATGATAAATTTTATGGCAGGTCTCACCAATTACGTTTGGCCACGCATGAAATGCTTCTCAAGATTTTAGGAAATTTAAACAATTTGTACTATCTGCTCATTTAAAAAAATGCGACTGTTACTATGTACATTTCATAGATCTCTATATATCGAGTGAAGATAAATTTAATTTTATTTTTCTTTGAGGAAATTAATAATTGTCTTGCGGGGCTTCCAGCCAGATCAAGTTAAAACACCAGTTCGCCTACGATCACAAAAATTAAGCAAAGTCGAGACTAGATGGGTGACCACTTAGAAATACCAGGTGCTCTAAGCTGGGCTGTGCGGGTCGCGTAATGGATAATGGCTTGGAGTTGCTAATCGGAGAGTGGATATCCAATTCCGGTTGAGGTTGTTGTATTCAATTACGCGCAAATACTTTTCGGGAAGTTTAGCAAACTGTCACAAATTCACAGGACCGGAAGTTCATTATAGCAGGAAATACTTTCTTCCACCTTATCGGCTTCCATTTATTTTGTTCAATGCTACTGACTTCATGTGTGTTCGAAGTTAGGCACGCTAATCTGCAGCCAGCACTTCCGGGTTCTTCTCTCCAACCTGTAGTCAGCAAACCCGGGTGATAACGTCAACCGATTTATGTTATAAACGCAGGAATAAGCCTACAACGGCTTTTCTTTATATCATGCAGCCAATGACACCGAAGTCGCACGTGATCAGTGTTTTTGACGATAAGCGTATTTTTTTTTTCTGCACAGAAGGGTATGAATGCACATCTTTTCTTCCAAGTTATGACTTGTATCACTAAATCTCCTTTACCGTCGCCATTGCTTAAAATCTTAAGATATTTTCTGGCTTTAAATAACCTGCAAATGTTTGATAAGCCGTAAGAAAGTGAATCGCCCCATCCCATGTCTGTGTATCTACCTGTCCGGCTAAATGCATTTGTGACAGATCTTCCTTGAGGTTACAACCTGTTTTAACAACATCATTCCTTTATTTAGCTGTTTAAATATGCCATTTTTTTGGTTTTACCGACATAGGATCCTACAACTCATGTCTAATCCTGATCGAACAGCTTCAGTTGGCCGAGTTTGCACTTCCAAGCTGTCCTTCTCCTAGTCTGGTTGTCATCGGCGACTAGAGAGTTTAGTCTGCCCTAATGTTTAACCGATAAGTAAGTGAAGAAGAATCAATGATAGTACGTCGAGATCAATATTTTACACTGTGAGTACTGACATTTAAGTCAGGTTTCTCATGATGTATCTATTTTGGACAAATATCTCTGAAGACACTCGGAGAAACATATGTCAGCTATTGGCTATGCATTTCGGATTTGTAGAAGTGTGTTTTTGCATATATTTGTCTAATTTCTAAAAGCATTTTTTGTCCGACATTGTTTTTATTACGATAAATATTATTTTTTGGAAGTACCCGTCTTTGAGTTGCTATCGCTGTTCAAACATTTTCAAAACCAGCCACACACGTGTTTATACGTCGATCTTGATTCTTTTTATGCCCTTCTGAGCTTGAAACGAGTTCAGTTGAGAATTAATACGCCTGGTAGAGATATTAGCCTCTGCTCGGGGACTTCATGGTGTCTCGGCTTCTTAGTGACTGTATTAAAAACAAATAAAAACATCGTCCGAAAATGAAAACTTTTTTCCAAAAATAATTGGCAGGAAAGGTGTTAATAAGGAGAAAGCATTTTTACCAAATCCAGTTCGAATACGGTTCAGTGAACCCGTGAAGAAGTCGGTGTAGACAAATCCACGAAGAAGCATCAGAAATGTGGCAAAAGAACTGAAAATAACCCATAAGTCGTTAAGTAGGATTGTGAAAGGGAATGGATGTTAAATGTATACTTAGCAGATATCTCTCCCGAGTAAGACCTCCCCCCACAGAGAAGAACATTATTAAAAACTGTGTGTACGCTATCCCCGTTCAACTGCAGAAAGAAAATATACGGGTGAGACAGGCGGCCCCCGCGAGGTAAGGCTTCAAGAACACCAGAAAGCTGTAACACGAGGGGAAGTGGAAAAATCAGGCGTGGCTGAACATATATGGAGAGAAAAGGGAGATCACCGCCATCTGTGGGATCAGGTTGAGATCATAGACAAAGAACACAATTGCAAAATTTGTAAACTTAAGGAATCAGCACATATGCTAAGCAACAAAAATATCCTGAGCAGACCAAGCATAGAAATGAATACAATACGGGAACCAGTAATAAGGAATGCCAGAGAAAAGCGACAACAATAAAAATTGCAATGTAAGCTCAGGCAAAAAAAAAAATTGCAATGATAACAGCAAAAATTGCAATATGAGCACTGGTTTACATTTTAGCTTGTCTTTATGCTTTACCCACAATCATTTAACAGTCCTTTTTGGCAGTGTCATATATATATATATATATATATATATATATATATATATATATATATATATATATATTGTACATGGATAAGGCTACAAAAATCACATCGTGTTTGTAGAAGAGTTATACTGCCTTAAAATTTTATATATTTAACTGGAAGTGAATATTTTATCTGGAAGTGAATATTAATTTAAGAGTACAGGTGTAGAAATATGTACAACATATTCTTTTTGTATTGTTATTTACAATGAATTTGTGATACGTTTTGTTTATTTGAGTTCAGCTAAACTACAGGTTCAATAAATATAACCATTAATGATTTTTTTTTTTAATTGCACTCTGTAAGCGAAGAAAGATTTCCGAAAACTCAGTGAGTTATTGATTTTACATTTGCAATTTTATTTTTCTCCATTAAAATGAATTTGTAAAATATCATTTGTTATTTGAAAATTTACAGCAATTTTATTTTGTTTCTGTCACGATACCCCAACAATAATATATACATTATTAATATGAAGTTCCAATTTTATACTTATTCTTTTTTGTATATTGTTAATATTAATTTCTTTATTTATATTATAGCTATTTTGATTATATGATCATTGACAATACAAGAGAATTAAACAATTTTTGAGGTCAATACTTTTAAATAAATTAATGATAGTTCGTGTTATAAATTACTTTATGAGCCATTAAGCTTCATTCTCTTCAGACAGCCAAAAGAAAAAAGTAAAACGTTTTTTTTAGAATACGTGACCTTTAAAATTATAAACTGTCAATATCTCACATTTAAAGACAATGAAATTCAGACATGAATTAATACAAATATTCAAAATGCATTTTATGCTTAGAATGTAAAAAATGAAAATCGAAAAGAATACACAGAGAAATTGGTACAAATAAAGAAGATATTTTACGTTGTTGTTTTTCTTCATTTTAACGTTCAATTTGGTAAATAGTTTCTCAAATACCGTCATTATCAACTTTTTCTAATCTTTTAATCTGAAAAGGTTAATCCGGTAGAAAAGTTTCAAGAGATAAATGCATATAAATTGTTTTGTATATCACTGGAAAATTGATTTTTTTTTATTATAAAAGTTTGATTATTTTAGTTTATCCTAATTTTTGTCAACTTTGTTTAATTCTCTGTAGTAAAAATAAACGCAAAACCAACCAGGAAGTTGCGATAATATGAACAATAGATGAACTAAAAAACTAAGTAAAAATGTAAAAAAAAAAAAAACACTCCCCATAAAAAGTGGGGCAACTTCAGAAAACTCATTTCATGATTAACACTTGTGGTAAGAACAAGTTACCTTCCTTACTCTCATGAATGGACTGAATCATTCATGAGAAGTAGTCCCAGTAGTCTCGAAAAGAAAGATGACGATACTATTGCAGTGAAATGTCTAGATGAGTACTGAATACTACTATCACAACTGAATCGAATGAAGTGTTGCCAGACCCCACATCCCAACAAACACACTTAGTCATTACGGCACGGATTCGCATGGTTAGAACCTCAGCGTTGGCGTTGAGATCTGTGTTCGAATCGCGTCATCACTCATTTGTCAAGTAAAAAAAAATATTGAGAAAAAGATGGGATTCTAGCGTGCTATCCATTTGAGATGTGCCTAAAAATTAGATAACGAGCTCATGCAACACTTTTGACGGAATTTGCTTTGAGGAAATTTTCCGAAAGCCGTCGATGGGGGTGGGGTGCTAATTTAAACCGAGTTCTTCTTGATCGAAGGTCTGGGCATATTGGCTTTGTTCTCCCCCAAGATCTTAATGTAAGTTTCACTCAGATTAATTGCAGTATAAATCAATTTTTTCCACTGAGTTTAAAAGACCCATAAATATATCTGTGCAGGCGTCTGCAAAATTGATTTCCTAAAAACACTATTAAACTCCCCAGTTTCCAGATGCTGGCAGATTACGACTTCTTATAATAATGTTCAATTAATACAAGGCATAAGAATCAATCAATGTAGAGCGTTATTTAATGAATTTAATGTAAAAAGATGAAGTAAGACGAGGCAGATGATGAAAAGTTTTCTGGTATGCTGTATTTATGAGAAAAAGTGTTCAATATCAGGAATAGAGTGTAAATATAAAAGTGTACATTGAAGTCTATTCCCATCTACGACAGTCGCTTTCATGCTTAACCGCAACCCATAGACTATAAAAGACAATAAAAATCAAACAAAAAATCGGAAGAAAAATATAGCTATAACAGTTATATAACGATAAAAGAATACTACGTTACTTAAAAATCGAAAACCGAAAAGAGTAAATAAAAATAAACAGAATAGTAAATAAATAATAACAAAAAAGTAAAATAAATTAATCTAAATCAATCCAAATTTATTTACTATAAATAAAGTAACAAACCGATCCCAATAAATTAATCGTTAGAAAAACAAGATAATTAATCCAGATAAATAAATGAAGTAATAAACAAATTAAAAACTGCTCTCGCCAAAATAATAATTAAAATAAACTACTCAATAAACCCCAAAATTGAATAAATAGCTTTAATTATCTTCCAAAACAAAAAAACAAAAGTATTAAATAAACGATACAAACAATTTTTTACTACGTTAATAAAACACCGATTAAAATAAAAATAAATAAATATGATAGAAAAATAAAACAATAAAAAATAAATAAAAATAAGCAAAAGAATCTAACCCAAATAAATAAAGATATAAACGACTTCCGGCAAAATAACTGTCAAAATTGACTACCCACAATGCACCATTGACCCGTATATATAATAAACCTAGAAAAAAAAACACTCGTGGCCTGACGATTGCGTCTAGCATGAAACAGCGTGTTGCCTCTAAGTGTTGACTTCAATGTTCACTTTTATATTTACACTCGCTCTATCTCTGATATTAAGCACTTTATTTCATAAATATAGCCTACCTTAAGAGAATATGTGATTAGACATAGCAAAGATATACATATATTAATAAATATACATATATAATTACCTAAATTTAGGTGTGTGACATACGTTTCGTTGTTTTTCCAGCTCATCGGGCACAAAATATATCTTATATTTGTATATGTCTTTGTGTCCGATGAGCTGGGAAATAAGCGGAACGTAAGTCACACGCCTAAACGTAGTTATTTGTATATATATATATATATATATATATATATATATATATATATATAGTTAGTTCGTTAGTTAGTTAGTTCGTTAGTTAGGTAATGTTTGGTAACCCGTATTGATAATACCAAGGAGGATGCAATCCGGAAAGCTCAATATAAAACAGAGCGATTATTAGTTTAATTAAAAAAACAGACAACCATAAGGGTCCATTATAATTCCCCAGGAAAGGGATATTTTCCTGGTTCCTCAGATCACATTTCCAATCATAAAAAAAAAAATGCTTTACGAATTTACATATTTTCTATACAAGTTTTTGTGGGGTAGTTTTAAGTTGATATAAAGTGATAGAGTGAGGGGAGGATATATATACAAAAAATTAAAAAGACAAAATACATTTAAAAGACAATTCTCTTATAATGCCTAAGGACTATATTTTGGACCCGGCTCTACATGATACAAAGCAGGAAACATAAAATACACAAATAATAATAATAATAATAATAATAATAATTTCCACTAAATCCTATATAGATAACATTATTCCATTTTCTATGCCATTTTTACTTAGGAAGTAATTTATCACTTTTCTCCACATATTTAATTTCTCTATAATTATGTTATCTTTAAGATTTCTTGCAAAATATACTGAAGTACCTTCCTTCAATTCGAAATAATGGTCATATCTGTCTACATCCGATCCAGGTCCACAGAATTGAGACTGCAGTGATATTTAATTTATAATTTGAGGCAGCTGAGACTGTTTCATGTCTTTCCAAAAGGAATTATTGCGCGGAAAAACACAGAAGACGACCCCTGGATTTGAACTCGGCTTACCTATTCCATGTTCCGTCCGTGCAACTTTTACGATACGCGCGCATCCAACATATAATTTACTACACTTTTTTAAGAATATGTTTTATTAGCCTATCTTCAATTATTTGAGCTTTAATTTGATAAGATGTATAATTAATTCTAAAGTTAGCACGTCTATCCCTGCTTTTCTTTCTTGTTTTCCAACACACAGATTCAGCCATTCAAAGTACAGGGTTATTCAGAAAGAAAGGTTTTTTTTTTCGAAAATTTAATAGAAACAAGGAAGTATCTGAAGAAGACTGAAACAAAATATTAATAAATTTGACCTTTTCTTCCTATCTATTAGGTTGGTGCAAAAATAATGACGTAATAATGTCGTTTTTTGACGTAATTTTAACGTCAAAAAACGACATTATTACGTCATTATTTTTGCACCAACCTAACAGTAATAAGGTGAATCCGTTTCTGTCTCTTAGTATTTATTTTTATTAAATTTCTGAAATCTGCTCTTTCTCTTTACAATAACGCTGTATTACAATTATTAGCAACAAAAAATCTAAAATTGACCTTGAGAATATGAAGAATCAAATTCAATATTAATCGTAATGGAAGCATTGTTTTTTTTAACTAGTGCTTGTGGCCGTTTTGGCAGGCAATGAACAGAAAAAAGGTTTTGCTAACTATTTAATGATGAGAAAATATCGGACATTTTCTACACTGTTATTTGATTGATGAACATTTGTGCAAATTGAATGGTTTGACGTCACCCCGCGCCTCTCTCTGTCCCCGTGCTATCCTGTGACGACCTATGTGACTTGATATTGGTCGCGGCACCAAATGTGACGGGATCCTGCTGTCACGGCACCAAATATGACGTTCTAACCCTTGGCTGATTCGGATGGGTATCTGGTTAGATTCGGTATCAGGTTTGTCGTTCCCAGGTCGCCTCCAACATCTGCTTACCGAAGTAACTGCTTTGATTTCTAGTCTAACCTACCCACGTTGTGATTTGATCTTAGGTAGACGAAATCAATCAGTCACCGGGCCGCAATGCAAGCCGAACTCGAGCAAAGGTGACACCGCACAAGTATATGTAAAAGAAAATAAAGTAACAAGTCGAAAACTTCAAATAAGTTGAAAAAAGAATAACAAATATTTTTTTTATATCTGGTTGCTGCATACAGGACAGCGTTTTTCTCCCAAACCTCTAATATCGATTCGTGACACTTTGTGTTTGTTAGGCGATTCTTAATATCTTAAGTTGTTTCTCAATAACTGGTTTTTGGTGTCTTCAGGCGATATTCGTAAAACTTGTTTCGGTGGTGTGAGTCTAAGTCGCGTTTCAAAAATAAATTGTTTTTGGTTAGAAGACTAAGTCGGAAGTCGTGGGATCTTTCAGTCAGCTTCCTGCGAGGCTGGTCTGCGACCTCACAGCTCCACTCTGCTCTGTCACTGTGTCTGCGTCTGCCCGCGTCTCTCTGGAACTCTTCTACTCTGCAACTACCCAACTGTCATTGTCTACTCCGTTTATATGGACCTTGACCAAAACCGGGTGTGAGCCTGTTGTGGTTTGGGTTCCTTGATAATTCTAAATCCACAATAAGGATTTTCTTTGTTTTTGGACAGGAAAAATTATCACTTTCCATTTTTGGAAATCAATTACTTTCTGTTTTAGAGGGGTTCTTAAGGGAATTGTCCTCCCAAATTCTTTCTTTGTCATATTGGTATCTCACACCAATCCCCTAAGAGGGCGTAAACAATTTCCCTTCTTTCTCATAGTGGTATCTTGCACCAATCCCCTCAGTGGCGTCAACAGGCCTCCCTTCTTTCTCATATGGCTACCTTCGCCTATTGCTCATACCACCATTCAGCCAATGAACGCTTGGCAGCGTGGGTGTGGCTAGTCTGGCCTCAGTTTAAAATTATCGCTTAAAGGAAAAAACATTATCTTTTTTTCTTTTCTTTCTTTTCCTCGATTAAACCCCTACGACCCGTAGTGTGGTCCTTAATCTCTGTCGTAACCGAATATCATCTGGAATTTATCAACGAGATTTTCGCCAAGAGTCAAATGGGTGGTCAACTTGACGTCTTCGCACCCTGTCGCCAGGTGTCTGTCCCGGCAACAAACGTTTATCATGTCCAGGTCTGGATATAAAACAGGTGTCTTTCCAAAACCAAATGATATCTCCGAAAGATAGTTAATGGTTTATTCTTTCCCTTTTTCTATTTTCCCTTCCTTTTTCTTTGGGGGTGGTCCCAGCTGATCTTTTTTCTCGGTCGTGCTTGACCTGATTACGATTATCTTCCAGCATTCTTTTTTGTAGGCCACTTGACCAATTTGACATTTTCATTATTGCCATGGGCAGATTGTTATCTTTTATTCGCCGCGTCATAGCATAAATTAATTTCGACAGATCCGAGATCTTACGAATTTTCTATCTTCTGCGAAAAAAAAAACAACTTTTCTTTTCGCAATTGAAAATAAAATCTTTACCACTTTTCTTTGTTAAAAAAAACAACATCGCTCAGTATGTCTTTCGTGATAGCTTCTTCTCGCCTTAATTATTTCTTGCTTTTAATTTTCACGGGACTGCTAAATAGTGTCACAATGGTCCTAGGATAATTCGAAAGAAAATGAGACTGTGACATTCGATATGATCAAACATTTAGTATATTCTCAATTAACAAATATCACTGTTTAGATTGGTTGGTAAGTTAGTTGGTTTGTTGGTAGGTAGGTAGGTAGGTAGATAGGTAGGTAGGTACTTTTGTTTCTTGTTAGTGGCATATCCACCTCTATGGGGTCCTTAACCGTTAGAACCCCGCGTTCCAGAACAATTTCAACCCTTCTGCCTAAGCTCCTGAATCAAAATTTGCAAATAATTGATATGTAATGTTTCACGGTAGATGTAAAAATACTTACAAATATCTACCCACAATTCAACCGGTAGCTGGGCATTAAGTCATATTCTCTACCACTGTTCAACCGGTGGCTGGGCATTACGTCATTTTTCCTTACCACCGATAAAGCGGTGGTCAGAGCTCAAAGGGCTAATGCCGAAATATAAATATTTTTTTAATTTTAATTTGGGAGATAAAAATGGTCAGTGATGCAAGTTTTTTTTAGGTAGGAGAGGAGATGGATTCATAAGTTTCGTAAGGGGACTTGTGCGTAAGTAAATTTAAGGAATCCACATATTACTGGAAATCGACTCTCCGATTAACAATTCGGTGTCATTATTCATTGCATCTTCCACAAATACAAGCTCACACCACTTGGTATTTCCAAGCGGTCACCCATCTAGTTACTGATATTGCTTAACTTCGTTGATCGTACGGCGTTTAAAAGTGATGTGACGGGAAACCTATTACTTTGGACTTGAATTGTATTTTTATCTCTTTTGTATTTTATCTCTTTGAATTGTATTTTATCTCTTTGAATTGTATTTTATCTATATGAATTCAATAGAAATGTAACGAAAATGATGATTATTTTCTAATGTATTTAGTGTAAGACTTAAACAACACTAGATTTTTTTAAAATCAATTTTTAAAATTTAAATCAACTCTGATAATAACAGCTATCATGAGAAAGAGAAAATCGGAGCGGGGTTATCTGTGTGTTAATGTTTTCTTCTCTGTTCTTCTAAAACGATGTGACGAGTGTTTTAATTGGTTTTAGTTAAGTGTAACCTCGTCTAAATTACTGGGCTAAAGATATTTGTTGGTGAAGACAGGATTCTAAGCGAACATTAATAATAGATTGATGAATATGACACCTGAATGAAGGTTTCTCAAGAATTCTTGGTACAATAAAGTTTTGAAAACACAGGAAATGTGTCCATCGACTGACGAATAGGAAAGCAAATTCGAAAGTTCATATGCGTGTCATTAATCATTGATGAAAGGTTAGTTGTCATGTTGATAGAACAGTTATAGAACAAGAGGATACGGCGCAATTCTGGTGGAAAAGAATAATAAATGATTACTTTTTACAGTAAGTGGTCTAAATCAGAAATGATTCACTCCCTAATAACTGTTTAAATATCGTTGTTCGCAGAAGAGGTTTGTTCTGTAAACTGAGAAAATGAATTATTTAAAAGAATTCTTAAATTATGAAATCTATCCTATCACGTAGTCGTAATCTATGATATAATAGTGTCAACATATTCACCTCTGCCATAACTGAGAAAGAATACATTCATTTATGATCCTTTATTTGTCATGTAGCGGGAGAGCGCTATGGGAGAAATATTTTATTCTCTCATTTGTATTTCCCCCGTTATAAGCATTATTATATCCGTTTCACGGACAGAACCGAATGTCTGGGAGATAAAGCAATGACAAACATGCTTTGTTCGCAGATAGAATTTTTTTTTTACTAAAACATACACAAAACTATATCCCACGCGGAGAATAATATATCACATACATCTACAGAGCAATGCTGAGTTTAAACAGGAATAAAAACGAAGGGTATAATATAGAAAGACAAGTGTTTCTGCAGAAGCCGGGTTTCCGACATTAAATTAAAATGGGTTGGATTCAACTATGTCCCAGGCGAGGACGTATTCCACGAACGGGAATGAGCTTTCCCAAATTGAAGACTGCGAGATGGAGTTTCTTTCTATATCAGGGAAATATATAATTCCAAATGGAAATGACATCATGTACTTGTAAGCTGCAGCGTATGTCAGCTGGATGCTCTGGGCAGAAACCTGGACTGGACAAATAACCATGGGTCTTGACACCAATAAGATTTCTGACTGAAATTTAACGCCACTTTTGTCACTGTATGGAGTAATGTCACTAAGCGACCCACGTCACCAAAGGGGGGCAATCATTTTCTGTATCCCTACAACCAAAAATGAAATAATTTAAGTGTTCACTATATAAAAAAGTCATCTTTCCATTTCATGAGCAGTTTACTCTCATGCGAAGAGATAGCTAGCAAGATCAACTTTTTTTTCCTCTCAAATAAAGGTGATCAGTTTCGACCAAGAATTTCAATATCACTTTGTCAATCCTCTCTTTCTGTGAGCATTGCTACACAGCGTAGACGCTCAAACGTTGATAGAGAGTCACTGAGAATATGTGTACAATCGAGAGAAAATTTACAAAAAGAAATGAAAAAGCATAAATATAAAAACTTCACAATAATATATATGGCCACATGAAACTGAACGCTCTTACTGCCGTCTAAAACTGAATATATTTGCGGGGATTACAATAAAAATAATAATGCCGAAACAATTCATTGGGAAACTGATATGCAAATTTTATTCAATATTTAATGCAGAAACAAAAAAATATTATTATCTGCATTTAAATGTTTAATGATCATTAAAACAGCCTGTGTTATATCTGAAAACAGATAACTAACATTTATTTCATGAAACAGATAATTCAAAGGATAAACCTACTGAACAATATTTATTTATAAATATTTCATTTTTAAATGCATTTAAGATTAAGAAAAAAATGTATGTCTCCCTTATCGCTAAATGATTTAATGTTTGTTTATACAAACTGCAATTTAATGGGTCGGAAGGAATAAACTTATTAATTTTATCAGCTTCAAGTATTAACATTTCATGCATTAATACTATGTTTTATATCATAGAGCTGATTTTATTCTATGTGCTGGGTCAAATTATGCCCGAATACAAATTCCACTGTAAACAAGGAAAGTTTACGATTATCAAGTGCCTTTTTTTTCCTTTTCCCATCAATTTCCTTGTTTTCAGAACTTTTTGTTTATGTTACTGTATTCTGTAACGTTATCTGTTAAGCTTGCAATTTATAAAACAGTTATTGTTCGTCATATTTTATTTAGTTATATTTTCAATGTATATTTTATTATATTTTCAGGTTGTTTTTTTGTAACGTTTTGTACTTCAACAGATATTCAAGTGGTTGGAATTTCAATTTTTTTATTATAGTTTGTTTGTTGTTGACATTTTCTCTTTTATTTAAGTTTTGATTTTTTCTTTTTAAATAACGTCCCCGCCTTATTTTCTAACATGCTTAATTTTTTTATTTAGCATCAAACGTTTCAACAAATATCTTTGATTCCAGATACATCACTTGGTTCACTAAGATGATGACAGTTTAAATAAATTACAGAAGTTTAAGATTTTTTAATTTTTTAATTGTTACTTTTCCCAATCCATATTCCACAGAAATGAGAATGTCTTTCTTCTTGCATTATCTTATCCGTTTTGGCAGTTTTATCCTTTCTATTCAGAACTAAAAATTTTCAATAATCATCTTGGGTTTACTTATATATTTATCTCCGTTTCAAAATTTTTTGCTTATCTATGTATATTATTTGCGATAAGAATTAAAACAATTCAACACCCTCTATCAATGTTCCAGGAAGTTAGACTAAATGTAAATGTTTTTAAACAGAAACTATGATCTAGATTTTGAATGAAAAGAGTGAGCGTATCTATTCTGAAATTTTCAAGATTTGTAAGTAATAAATACTAAACACGTCAGAGTAGTGATCAATTATAAAAAATTTAATTTATCAGATTGAACATGCAATAGACTACGGTAGATGTAGCTTTGTGCAACAACGAAAAATGCTGCAAAACCAAAACATTAACCAATGAATTTAAGTCATGTTCCTAAATAGCTTCATTAGGTCGAGACTTCAATATAGACGATATGCATGGCGCCAAAATCGTTCAAAATTATCTGCCTCTTGTATGGCGCCATATTGTTGGATTAAAAATGGTTTGATCGAATGAAAGCTGTATGCCTTAGCGAAAACAGAACTTAGAGGATCGTTCACAGAGTTTACAGAGAACTGGAGTAAATAAGATAAAACAGATTATTCTAGACGTTCAGGAACTGCAACAACTAAAATGCATTGCCCATATAAGCCGACGAGAAAATAATGATATAATCAAGTTCAATACTGGAATAACTTAGTGAATGTCAACATAAGAATCCACACTACATGGTGACCGTCAGTGTCACGCCTTAAGCGATATTCTAACATGATTTGATGATTAATAAACGTTCAGTATGCAGTGTTTATCCTATGCGAATTCCAATTTCTCCTGTCTTTCTCTCGTTATATATATATATATATATATATATATATATATATATATATATATATATAAATAATCGACTCTCCCGTCGACATTCGACGTATGAGGGTCAAGCAGATCAGTTTCTAGGAAACCGATAGTCCGACACCGGCACATGAGATTTGATTATAGTGGGGAAGGCCTCGTGCAGGACCATCCACACTTTTTGAAGGGACGAATACAGAGACCTGCCACAAGGTTCCCAAACGACCCTCCGCAGGTTTTGAATTCAGAGTTGTCCTTCTCCTAGACCAGTTGCCATCCAAGGCTATAGAACCCATTCTGTCCTGGGAGCTATATATATATGATGGCTGTTTACTCTCGTTTTTCGAGCCTACCTTTCTTGTAGGCCGACTTGCCAATCCCTAACACAGGCAGCCTTATCAAGCACATTCTTCTTGTTCAACACCGTCAAATGCACCTGTTGTTTATACTGCAACTATGCTGAGCGGACCTTAGTTACAGTTTTTCGTAGCGAGCCATAAGCTGTCATGATCGTCATTTTGAACCACACCTGTACCTTCGGGCACGATGAATTCGCAAAACAACAAACAGCTTCCGAACGGTAGCGTCTAACCAAACATATAGCATATAAGAAGATTAATATTACGTTATGAGTTAATGATGCTAAGGATACCATGAATCGAACATGTGAAACCTCCAGGAAAGATTTTTGGTTCTTGATAATTAAATGTATTACACTTACGTGGGAACAAATCTACAGATTTTAGATTCTTTGAATCTTGTTACTACCACGATAAATTCTTCTTTATCAACCGTAATTATTTTTTATCTAAACTTCGCAGTTATTACTAATATTACTATGATAAATTCTTCCAAAAAGAATTTACTGTAATATATATTCAATTCCTATAAATATTTATTGTCAATTTATCCGTTAAAATATTGTCTTTAACCCTCTTTAAATTATCTTACCCATCAGAACTTACTGAGTTCTACCCGCTCGTGAAGTTATGAGAGGCGAAGAGAGTAAGAAATTTTCTTGAACCAACATGTAGGTGAGGAAGTGGCTTTTGAAAATCATACTCATTCGGTGATTTTTTTTCGATAATCACATGTGGTTGGGTTGCCCTTGCGTCTACGTACTGCATCGTTCTAACGATGGAAGCAACGTTGACCATCTCATCTGTTGATACAGTTAACGTTGGTATTTCTTCAAGAATTAAACACCTCTGAGATTTCACCAATATTCAGATTAATTTTAAACTATGAACATTAACACTAACAATATATACATATTTCCTTTTTACAGATATATATGAGATATATCTCTAATTTTACACATGCATATCTATGTTTACACACACACACACACATACACACACACACACACACATATATATATATATATATATATATAGAGAGAGAGAGAGAGAGAGAGAGAGAGAGAAAGATAGAAAGCGAGAGAGAGAAAAGAGAGAACCTTGATACCTAATATAAAATAACAAGCAATATAATTCCTATATTTGTTTTAATGAGTTATTGTCGTTCTAAATTTTCATAGAAATACGTGCACAAGGGATTATTGTAATAATAATAATAATTATTATTATTATTTATTTGATTTCTGTTGTATACTCATTTCCTTTCAGGTCCCAACCAGAGATCTAAGGTGAGCAATGGCATTTTGACATTTTCCGCTGAACATTTTTGTTAATGAATAATAATCAAGCAACTTTAGATCACACAAAATTTAACATAAATTATGTCCTTCCTATGGTTATGACACAGATTTTTTAAGTCAGGGTCTATCAAGTATCATTTCAATGAGTATATCTGAAAATTTTCCAATAAAACTCAGTGTCTCAAACCCATCTGAAATTATCGATGTCTTCCTGTGTCACATTTACAAAGTTTCCACATCAAAATCCTTGTATTTTGTTAGTTTTTTCGGGCTTTTCAAAGATATATAAATCTAAATGAAATGCCATATGAGTAAGAATAACATTATTATTATTATTATTATTATTACTATCATCATCATTCGATTTCTGCTATGGACACTACCTACAAGTCTGCGGAAAGACCTAAGGCAGGTCGTGGTGTGTTGTTATAATACATTTCATGTTTTTTTTTTTTTTTTTTTTTTATCTCCGATGAAGTTGCTAGCGTTACATAGACAAAGTTCTCCTTAGTGTGTGTGTGCTGTACTTAATAAGACAATTTTCTGTATGTCTCTTAAGCTGGGGTTTCCAGGGATTCTTTCAATGTGTTGTTTTGTTCCATTTTTATAATTCCAAGTGCACCTATTACCACTGGTATTATTCTTGTTTTCAATTTCCACATTTTTCTATTTCAATTTCCAGGTCTTTGTATTTTGATAGTTTTTCAAATTCCTTGGTTGCTATGTTACAATCCGCTGGACAAGCCATATCAATTAGTAGGCAAAGTTTTTTTCTTTCTGGTTTTTGACAATAATGTCCGGCCTATTTGCTTCAATTTTCTGTCTGTGTGGATGGTATAATCCCATAGAATGGTGACATCTTCTATTTCTGTAACCGGCCTTCAGCCGATGTTCATACTTTCAGTGTTTGCTTACACATTTTCCAAAGTGTTTGCACATTGTCCAGTGTAAGTATTACCCCCACTCTATCGTGACGATTTTTATATTCATTTGGGGCAAGTATAGAACATCCTGAGATTAGATGGTCTATTGTTTCTTGGTATTTGTCACAGAACCTGCATTTTGGATCCACATTATTATGTATGATATTTTGCCTGAAAATTCTAGTGAAAAAGACTCTGGTCTTGCGCTGCAAGAATAAAGCCTTCAGTTTCAGACTTTAATCAGATGCTCGTAACCATCGATGAGTATTAACTTTATCAACATTGGGGTTTATTTGCACGTTCTGGATATTGGCCATGCAGAGGTTTGTCTTGCCAGCGTTGTTTCATCTGTTCAAGGGCTTTATCCTTGGCTTTCTTTTTCATATCTTTTGCTGCAATAGTTGGTTCTTGGCTTCTGTTTTGATTTACTACAGAATCTACTAAATGTAAATGTTGTTTGTATTTACTGCCTTCTTTTATTATTGAATATTTTTTCTTTCTGTTTTCATGTTGTTTCACTAATTTTATCATCCAGTCATTTGTTTGTTTCCATGTAAGTTAGTAAGCCAATAGTTGTTGTCTTGTATGACAATTCTAGCTGAATAAGACCTCTTCCACCTTCTTTTTACGGGGGTATGTATAGACGGTCTACATCAGCCTTTGGATGATGCATCTTATATAGAAAAGAAGCTTTCTTGTTTTAGAATCCATTTGTCTGATGTCATTTAGAGTCCAGTTATTATTATTATTATTATTATTATTATTATTATTATTATTATTATTATTTCTGTATGTTATGTTTCCTGCGTTTTATCCAGTAGAGCCGTCATTTGTCCTTTAGTTCATAGCACTTTTCTTAGTATATGGGATGTTCTTAGTAGGGTGATTTTCTGGGCAATTTGTATATTGATGTTACATGGTGACACTCTTTGTAAAATTGTTAATTCCTTGTCTCACGAGGCCCAAAGCAAGTGGTTATATTATTAAACATGTCTCTTTCCGGACCCCAACATGTGACCTAAGGTCAGAAATTGCATCCTGATTTATTTAACTGGACATTTTTGTGACAAAATAAAATTAAAGTAACGTAAGATCACACACATTTAACCTAGATAAAGCCGTTCATAATGTATGAACTTTATTAGTTTAAGTTTCCGATAGACTCAATGAAGTGTATATTCAATTCCAATCAATCTGTAGGCTTCAAACACAACTGGACTTATTGATGTGCTACACATTTTAGATTTACTCTTCTTCTCCTTCTACTTTTCTTCTTCTTCTTCTTCTTCTTCTTCTTCTTCTTCTTATTATTATTATTATTATTATTATTATTATTATTATTATTTTATTTCCCTTGATTTCTGATGTGTACGCATTTCTTACCGCGTCCCGCCCAGGGACATAAGGTTAGAAATAGAATCCTGACATTTTCCACTGAAAAAAATACATAACCAAAGCTTTTCATATGGTGTGGGCTGTACTCATGAGAACATTTTTTCTGTATTACTTTAAGGCATGGGCTTCCAGGAATCCCTTCAATTCGTCTACTGGAATCTTTTCCAACCAATTCGAGGGCTCCAACTACAACAGGGATTGTGATGTTCCCATGTGCCACATTTTTTGTGATTTCGATTTCAAGTTCCTTGTATTTTGATAGATTTTTGAAGATTTTGAAAGATACATTACAGTCTACAGATACAGCGATATCAATAAGGAGGCACTTATTTTTGTGCGATCTCTAATAACAATGCGTGGGCTTTTAGCTTTGCTTGTTCTGTGTATACTGTTTAGTCCCATAAAATTGTAACAGCTCCTATCTCCGTAACCGGGTGTGGGTGGTGTTTATACAGAAACATAAATTTCTTTCAGTTTCCTTTCCGTAGAAGTTGCAGATTTCCTAGTGCAAATATTGGCCAACTCTGTCATGCCGGGTTTTATATTCAGTGGGTGTGAATGCCGCGCAACCTGATACAAGATGATCAATTGTTACTTGCTAATTATCACAGAATCTGCATTTTGGGCTAATACTATATTTTAGTATGCGTGCTTGATAATTTCTTTCGGCTTTTAACCCTGCACTACGTAGCCACCGATAGGTACGGAGCTTCTCTACGTCAACTTGTTTGGTACGGGAAGAGTATTGGCCACGAAGCGGTTTACCTTGCCATCGTTTCTGTATCTGTCCGGTTACATTTGTTTTTGCTTTCTTTTTATGTAATTTTGCAGCTTCAATCGGTGTATTGTGCTTTACTTGTATTTCTGCATCCATTTGAAATTCCATTTTGAAATTGTTGGCTTCTTTTATTACGGAATAAAGTCGCTTGCTACTTTCATGTTCTTTGACACACATCATCATCCAGTCTTTTGTGTTTTTTCAAATATCTTTGGAGGCCAATTGTAGTTTTGTAGGACAGTTCCAGTTGAAGTAATCCTATTCCTCCTTCGGTTCTGGGCACATACAGACGATGAACATCAGCTTTGGGATGATGCATGCGGTAGCAAGTGAGAAGCTTTCTCGTTTTGGTGTGCATTCGATTAATGTCAGCTATGATCCAATTAAGGATTTTAAAGCTGTATTGCACTACAAGGATAGCCAAGGTGTTTATGGCTGATATTCTGTTTTTTGAGTTCAGCTCCGTATTTAGTAACAGACTGTCACGCATGTAGTACTCCGTTCTTACTTTCTCTTTCATTCGTGGATGTTGTATAACATCTCCTTCAATAATTCCTAGGTACTTATAGGCTTCATCTTGTTCTAGTTACTTAATCTTTGTGAAAAATTCTAAATCTATTGGGACTGTTTCTATAATTCTCCCTTTCTAGAATGTTATTTTTGCATATTTATACAATCCGAAGTACATACGTATGTCGTCACTGAAACATTCTACAATATTGAGAATGCCCTTCAACTCATTGTCGTTTTTGGCAAAAAGTTTGAAATCATCCATGTAGAGTAGGTCATTGAATATTTCTTTGTCTAGTTTGTAACCATAGCTACTTTTGTTTAGTCCATGAGTAAGGGGGATTAAGGACAAACAGAACAGAAGTCGTGAGAAGTAGACTCCCTCTCAGATTTCGCGTCAGATATTCAGTTTTTGGAGATGGTAGTGCTTCTGTTGTGATTTAGATACAGTGTTGTGTTCTACATTCCCATGTTGTACTTAAGGAAATTTACTACCACAGGGGAAAATTTGTACATACCAAAGTCTTAAGGATCCAACAGTGTCGCATTATATCAAAGGCTTTACGATAATCAATCCACGCTGCGCTAAGATTTCTACAACATTTTGCTCTTGTTACCATATGAAAACGCTCATACATCAATCTAGGTGTTATGACTAAAATCTTGACAACCTGGGTAATAAGGATTTAAACATTTCAGATGCTTGAATATCTCTTACATTGTGCGAATTGGCTTAAACCGAGAACATATTAAAATATATATAAAATGTAATAATTATTTAGATGTGGACTATAATCTTCATATTTGTTTTTCAGTCGTTGGGCTCTCTGTCCTTCATCATGTTTATGACGGTTTGGTTAATCTACTGGGATCCTTATACATGGGCAATGGATCGACAACAATCTACCATGTAGATTAAATTTAGAAATAGACACTATTTAATCTATGTGGTAGATTATTGTCCATGGCTAAGGATATTCCGTCAAGATCTTAATTTCGTACAACTCATGTATTGTTCGCTTTGTTTACACCTGCGTCGAAGTATACACTGCCCGAGGAGTGAACTGAAAATTACTTGTTACTAAATCCAAGGATCAACGCTTTAATTCATTAGGCGATTGGATAAAATAATTGATAGTAGATTTATTTTATGTGTTTTTGAAAATATTTATTTTTCAAGATCGATTGTTTATTTTTAGGGCATATCAAAACATATTTTTATTGTAAGAATAATTATTTTTACTAGTAAATAATGCATTAACTATTTTTAGGAGTATTTTTTAATACATGTCCGACTGATTAACCCATGAATAGGAGGAGGAGGAGGGGGATTTATGCCTTTTCCAGAGGTATTTGCGCAAAACTTAATATGAAGAACTCGACTCGAATTCGAATTCAAATATCCGATTTCTAAATTCGAACGTTATGCCACCTGTACATCTACTAGTTTGAATGAAGAAATTTTGAAAAAACAAACAAAAATCCTTAAATGTAGTTAAAATGAAAGAAATGTCGACGTCTGACGTTTCGGTTTAATAAACCTTTTTCAAGACAATATTCATCAAAATACAATTCAGTTCAATATCTACTAGTTTATAGAAAAAAATATAATTAAAAAAAGAAGACAAATGTGAAACTGAAGATCAAGTGAAGACATTAAGTTGATACAAAACCATCAGAACAAGTGAAGCCATTCTACTGGGAAAATAACGTCTGAAAATGAATAAAGCACACACAATAGGAATCATACAGAGTAAACAGCAGATGTGGAAATTTAGTCGAATAAATTAGAAGTGAAAATGCAAGCTATTAAGCGGTGTATCCAAAAATTAGTACTGTTTTCTTGTATTAGCACGTATTAAATATTCTCTATGGCCCGCTATGCGCTATTTGAAAAAAAAAAAAAAAAAAAAAAAAGGAGAAAAATTTGTGAGATGTAACGGGGAGGCTGTAGGTATGTTTTGCAGCAAAAGCAATGTAAAACTCTCTAATTCCAGAGCCTTTGAAGAAATTGATCTTTGGAATAACTCCAGAATCAAGACACTTTCTTTCTAACATCAGGAAATACAACAATTGCTTTCAAATAACATGATTTTACGCCACAAAAGGAGTACGCAAGAATGGCTTCATGCCCACATTCAAAGTGCAAGTCTACTCTATCTATGGATCTCTCTTGCCAACTGGCAACGAAAAGCTGCAGTTTTTGCAAAGTTATTTTATGGGGGAATCTCAAAAGGAAGTAAACCAACGTTGCCAAAACTTACCGGATGTTAGGCCACACTTAGTCTTGGAATTGCAAGAATTTCCCAACAATTAAAACCCTTATGTAAAGGCCTTCTGAACGCCAATCGAATAAGTAACACACGACTAATTGTATATCAGTATTAGCGCTAACTAAAAAGAGCTGAATTCTACGGGCAAAGATCAAATACTCCGAAATTACATGCAGATACATTTTTTATAGTGAAGTAATAATGTCATTAGGCAAGTATTGGAAGCGAATATTTTGTTCTAGGTTACAATGTCTGCAAATATTTGGATCTTACATTCTTTAAGCATTGGATTTAATAATATTGATATTATTAAAACTTCTCTTATAAATACATATTGAAGCCATGAAATGAATATTTCGACATGTACGCAGACAGGAAAAACAAAGGAATATAGAATTTTACAAGAAACAATTCTCCCTTATTCGCCTTCCAGAATTCTGATGGTGCTAAATAAATATCGGAATATGTTACATTGAAAAAGTCTTTCTGTAATTTTTCCTTATTTATTAGTAATAATAAGAATAACAATTTTGTATTTCTTTAAGCCCTGGAAGGTCATACTTAAAGAAATATAACTCACACATTACAAAGTGTTTTATCTATGTAAAATGTTTTTGTTGCTTTATTCTTTTTTATTTTTTTTACAAGAATATTCAGTGGGAAGTGACAGAATGCCATTGTTGCCTTAGGTCTTTCATTGCGTATAGAATAGAAATAATAATAATAATAATAATAATAATAATAGATAGATAGATAGATAGATAGATAGATAGATAGATAGATAGATAGATAGAGCGGGCCAATATCTGCACTGGAAAATATTCAACTTTGACGGGATAGAAACAGGTATGAACATCAAACAGAGATATAACTTGTAACAAGCTTATGGGATTTTACAATGCATATTGAAAAAACAATCAAAGTTAAACGCTTAGACATCTTGATCAAAGATAACAAGAACAGAATATGCTTTATTATTGGCATAGCATCCCTGCTGATTGTAATGAATCGTTGATGATTATCAGAAAATCTATCAAAATCCAAGGATTTTGATGTGGAAATCTAAAAACAAAAAAAAAACATGAGAACCCCAATAATTACAGTTGTAGTTAGGCCCCTCGAATTAGTTTTTGGAAGCATAATTCGTGGTTTAATGGTACTTTTCGATTTCGATGTCATGGCTTCCATTCCCTTTCAAAACGATAATCATTGAAAAGATTCCTGGTAGTTTATACCTTAAAGAAATACAAAAAATTGTACCCATAAGTGCAGTCCATATCTCACTAAGACCTTTATATATATAAAATATGTGTTATCTTAAGAGATTTTTGTTTGTTTTTTGGGTTTTTTTTTTTTACATAAATGATCAGAAGAAAATGTAATGTAGCCATTTCTAACCTTAAGTTTCTAAGGAAATGTGTATACAGCAGAAACAGAAGGAAATAATAATAATAATAATAATCGGTTACGGAGATAGGACCTGTTACAATTCTATGGGACTACACAATACACACTGACAGAACAATCAAAGCCAACCGCCCAGATATTGTTATTAAAGACCACAAACAACAACGGTGCCTCATTATTGATATGACAGTCCCTGCTGACTGCAATGTATCTTTGAAGATATTCAAAAAGTTGTCAAAATACAAGGACCTTGAAATAAAAATCTCGAAAATTTGGCATATGGGAACATCAACAATCCCTGTTGTAGTTGGAGCCCTAGGACTGATTGGAAAATATTGCAATAGACTAATTGAAGGGATTCCTGGAAATCCATGCCTCAAGAAGATACAAAAAATTGTTCTGAGAAGTACAGCTCACACTTTACGAAGGGCTTTATCTATGTAATTTTTTTTATTTTTATTTTAATTTTTTTTTTTTTTTTGTCAGTGGAAAGGGTCATGATGCCATTTCTAACCTTAGGTCCCTGGGCGGGACCCGGAAAGAAATGTTTAAACGCCAGAAATCAAAGAAAGTAAAAACAATAAGAATAATAATAATAATAATATGTGTGTGTGTTATGTGTGTGTATGTCAAACTTATGTGACGTTAGATTTAAATCATTCCTCATATATACACTACTAAATTATTCCGAGCTATAACCCCATATATATCAGTATTGTTTTAAAATTATCTTTAGGAAGTCCTACCACGATCCATTTCTGGTGGCCACAATCCTAACAAAATAAACTCTGCAGAAAAGAAACTGTGGGGATACTTTAGACGCCAGTAAAGCAAATCGGGAAAAAAAGAGTTCATATCATTTGTAAGAAGAAAAAATCTTTGTCAGCAAAATGAGCGCCTCGACGTGCGAAGTGGGAATTCAAGACACCGAAATCAAGCAAGTACAAAATAGCGTTTTGAAAGGGAATGGAAACCATTACATCGAAATCGAAAAGTACCATTAAACCACGAATCATGCTTCCAAAATCTAAACATGGTAATTCGTAAGAGAACAATTTTGATAGAATCAAAGAGCGCTAAACAGGCATATAGAATCATTTATAGCTGCGAAGGAGGAGTATTTTACTGATGAAGAATCGACTTCAGGCAACAATTATATGTTTCTACAGAATGAAATCCCTAGACTCAGCTTCAATAGGAACAAACAATATGCTGCATACCATAGATAATAATAACTATAATCTGCAACAAAATATATATTACATATTAGGAAAAAAATGATATCTGAAGATGACCATATTGCACGTGGTTGAAACTTTGTATCTGAAAATATTTCAAGCAACATATCATGAGTATCCTAATTTGAATAAATTAAAATATACTACAATTGTCAGTATCCATGCAGCCTGTAGACCACAATGACCAGGTAGTATCAATTCATTTATTTTATTAATTCCCAATTAATCGACTCTCGATTTTGACGCTTTTTATATTCTATATATGTTATGTGGTATATTATATTATGGGTACAGCGTTCGCTTTCATATTACACTGCTGTCTGTAATTCCAGTCGGGATGTTAGTATTTATACCATTTTTCTCCTATCTCTCATTTTCACCAAGTGAACTGCTCCTACAACCAAATCTACACATCTGGCAGATCCACTTTTCTTTGTTTACACAAACAGATCAGATCTTTGCGCTTGATTTTGCAGTGTCTATCTCCAGAAATATTTATTCCATTTTATGGTCACTAAAAAAAAAAATAATTCTAATCTGTACTGCCATAAATGGTTTATATATGCGAACTCAAGTCGTTTCCACAATTCTTTGTATATAACTTGGTCGTACTGATTTTGTTTTTCTCTTTCAGATTGCTGTGTTCACTTATGATGTAATTCAGTGCATCATTATTTCCTTTTGCCACCACAAAGGCGACTTGCGTTGTTATTTAGTTTTCTGTCTATATTCACATATTTTTCCTTTATTTTCTTTCATATTTTCTTTCATATTTCCCGATGATACTTTGATGCTCATGCCACTTCTTAGACCCTATCATTTAATTATTTATATAATTATTTTGAAAAATACAAAGAATGCTTACTACAGAAATACTGAAAACGATTATACATGAAAATCTTTCTATGAAGTTAATGCCACTCGCCTAAACGAATTAGTCTTTCTTTCTTGCGATTGGCAGTCACGATAAAAATTATTTTGATATTTGTAAACGGAATGTACATATTTTCCTATTTTCTTTGCTTATTCATTTAATAATGCCAAAAGAAACATTTAAGCATAATATAAATTTACTTGTTGATAGTTTTTATTTTGCAAATAATTTAATACGGGGACTGTTATGTAATTAGACAAACTCGAATGAAGTTTAAAATCTAAAGTTATTTTTATGTGTACATATACTCA
Source organism: Acanthosepion pharaonis (assembly GCA_903632075.3). Taxonomy (NCBI): domain Eukaryota; kingdom Metazoa; phylum Mollusca; class Cephalopoda; order Sepiida; family Sepiidae; genus Acanthosepion; species Acanthosepion pharaonis. The sequence continues at coordinate 1,776,730 of CAHIKZ030000067.1, forward strand.
AACCTAATCAAGACCAGTCTAGTGTTAAATATTTTCGAAAATATTTCTTTCAAATAAGTATAAAATGTATTAAATTGTGGTAAATCTTTATGATTAAAGTTGAATGAAAAATGAAATGAAGAAATTAAATCATTTTTATTAAAATAGATAGAAAATAAATGTATGACAAAGGATAAAATAGAAATATTTAAAATACGATAATAGAAATTACACACAAAATGGTTGTCGCAAAGCTTCGAATGTTTTTCATTATTTAAAATCTCGAATGAAAAGAAAAAAAGGGTTTGAGACTGCTAAGCAAAATTTTGGCATTATGTCTTGAAGTTATGTTTAGAATCAAATTTCCAGGAACAAAAATACAAATATCCGTAGAGGGTGATCCGAAAGACGTGTAAATTTTACCAAAAAAGTAATGAGAACAATAGAAGAACAAGTAATACAGTAATGCAAAGCACTGAATTAAGTTTATTTACTTTCATTGACGCTTTCACACATCGAGAAGGTCTGTATGAACGCCAAACATTTTCGTATCAGCCATCTGAAATAGAAAATTATATTATGAAGGGGTGACAAGACTTTCAGACTACCCTGTACAAGATATAAAGGAACAGCATGGACCGAAAGTATTGTCACCACTTACCAAAAAAAAAAAAAAAGGAGAAGAAAAAGAGTAATGAGAACGATAGAATATACAATGCACTTATACAAAGCACATGTACTTGATTCAGTTTATTCACTTTCATTGATGCTGTCACAAATCGAGAAGGTCTGCATGAACACAATCATTTTCGTGGCACAAAAGGATGCGGCGCCATGTCCTGGGTGATATTTTACGAAGCTGTTCTATGCTGATTGTTGCAAAGACTCTCCAAACAGCGTCCTTCAACTGATCGATATTCTGGTGTCCATCATGAGAAACTCTTTCCTTGGTAATACCCCCCCAAAAAGGGTTGAAATAGAAATTCATCTTATATGTGAGCAACAAGACTTTCGGACCACCCTGTAGATTCATATATTTTTAAACTTGAAAAAAATTTAAATATAACTTGAAGAAGACACATATTCTGTCGAAAATATTGTTTAACATTGTTTTTTTTTTCTTTTCTTTAATACGGCTTTTCTCTTAAGTGTGATAATACTAATAAATAAATATTAGGTAGTTACATATATTCCTTCGTTTTCCCTGATGTTCTGCAAATGATACCAAATAATAAACTTTCATAGCATTTCTGCTTCTTTGTAATACTGATCATTCTGTGAAACAGTTGTCTAACGTTAGTGAAATGTCATTTCAGATTAAACACCCCTTTGAGAGGGAATGCCAAGTAGACAAGAATGGGCATATTCGACATTTTATTCTCTTTGCTTTTAATCAACGTCACAAAACTGCCAATCTTCTCTAGACGTCTGTGCTGTGTACAGATAAAAGGCTTCAAAACAACCAAACGCCCTCTGTTAAGCTGTGTGTTGAAGAAATAAACTGATTCAAAGAGGTGTATTTTTGGATAATCGCACTGTTTCGCCAGTCAGGTCTTTTCATCTTCGGAGATCTGTATAATAGCGTTTACACTAGTTTCACTTTTTGTTTGATTATATGACGAGAGAATATTGAAATATTTTTTTAGAGCAAATGACAGGACTTTATTTTTAATCATTTCACCCGATGCAAGGCAGTAAAGCCAGTAAGGCACAAGGCGTTACAGACGTTAAATGAATTAAAAAACAGAAATGTTAATAAGGAACGAGAATATTAGACGAGTAATGAAGAAGACATTAGATAATTATTGGCATTAGCTTTAGATTTTTGAAGATCAAAGTTGGCTGGAAACCTTAGAGCCGATAAAGTGTTCCACAATAGAGAAATGCGTAAAAATATACTTTTAGTTACATCTAGTAAATTCAACTGAAAATTGACGAGTTCTTGTCTTTAATACTCTGCTTAAATTCATATAGTCTAGGAACCATAGTGAAGACCGAATTTGAACAATTACAATGAATGTCTTTATAGAAAATGTACAGGGAAACACACTTTAAGGCGGTGGGAAAGGATCTGTAGCCATGACGCCAGGTCCAAACTAATAATATTGCTGATAAATCGCAAGAACAGCGAACCATAGTTGGCAACAATATTCTAAGTATGGGCGAATGGTAGACTTAACGATATGTAAGACATATTCTGGAGTGAAACGTACTCTAGCACGACAGAACTTTCTTAGCAGATGCATTCAATATCGTCTTTCCACTTCATATCAAGCGGGAATGTTAGTGTTGTGGTGTCCACCCTCTAAAGAATCTATGTTGGACTCTTCTGCCTACTATAAGATTACTAAAAGAGATGGCTTTGGAGGAACAGACTCAAAGATTGTTCATCTGTTTAACTCTCTGCCTTGAGCGGAGAGGAACCCGAACGAGGCTTTGCCGCAACGCAAAGTTTCGTCCGGGGAGGTAGACAGTCCCTGAACCCGTATAGGCGTGTTCAAAGGGGATATTTTTGGCCGGGCCCACGGGCTCAGCGAAACCCTCGTTAAGCTCGGCTTTGTGCCACATACATTTTTTTTTTTTTGTGGGGGACTGTTAAATATAATATTCTCAAAGAATGATCACCTGTCGAACTCTCTGCTTTGAGCGGAGAGGAACCCGGACGAGGTTTTGCTGCAGGACAAAGTTTCGTCTGGGGGAGATAGACATTCCCTGAACCCGTTTATGCGGTTCTAAGGGAATATTTTTTGCCGAGCCTACGGGCTCGGAGAACCCACGGTAAACTCGGCCTTGTGCAACATACATCCCTCGTGGCGGTAGCTCTTAAATATTAACAGTCGCAGAGATTGTTCATCTGTTGAACTCGGACGAGGCTTTGCCGAACTGGCAAAGTATTGTCCGGACGGTAGACAGGCCCAGATCCCCTTATGCAGGTTCTACGGGAATATTTTTGGCCGAGCCTACGCACGCGAAGAACCCACGGTAAACACGGCCTTGTGCTACATATATCCCTCGTCAGGGGCACTGTTCAATATAACAGTCGAACAGATCTGTTCGGACTGTGCTGTCGAACTCTCTGTCTTTGGCAAAGAGGAAACCAGATGAGGTTTTGTCAAAGGGCAAAGTTTCGTCCCGAGAGGTAGACAGGCCCTGAGCCCGTTTATGCGGGTTCTAAAGGAATATTTTTGGCCGAGCTTGAGGGCTTGGAGATACCACGGTAAACTCGGCCTTGTGCGACATACATCCCTCGTGGCGGGGGGGGGGCGGCTTTTAGATATCAACGGTCGAATAGATTGAACGCTAGATCAAACGACACACACTCACTAGTCCTGTAATACTTTTCTGTTGTACTTACTGTTTAATATATGATATATCTGCAACACTTGTTTTGTTATTTCTTTAACCATTTACTTGGCCACAACAGTTAACCAGAGAAGGCCCAACGGGTCACTCTCCTGGAGATTAGCATCAGCCATATAATAGAATATAGAAAGGGATCACTTAGATGATTAATAGGGAGCAGGATGAATGATATTTTAGCTGGACGCAGTTAGAAACAATTATCGCGGTATGTGAGTGAAGAGACGTTTTCAGAAAAAAATTATTGGAGAAGAGAAACGGAACCATGATTCTTTTCTCAAAGAAAATGGACATGAAAATACCAACCACCAACCAACATTAACAACAGCAACGATATAATAACAAACATGGTCAAAATAGAAACTATTTCAAATTATAGCTACTAAAATACGCTCTGCAATTTCCTATACAAATAGTTTCCGTACTAAAAATGTCTTCAAGTTGGCCATTTTGTTCATTATAATTACGATCATTATTAAGACTCTAACGGTCGCAATAAAAAGATGCCCTTATTAATGTTACATTTACTTTTTTTGTATTTCGGTTACAGCTAGAATTGCTATGATTTCAATTATTCTTGTGCTCGCTTGAAGAATTTTTTTTCTTATTCTGTCTGTCTTTACTAAAATTTATGCAATCAAATAAAGTTTTCGATTGGTTTTGCCTCGCCTTCCAATTATTTGACCAGCTTTTACATTGCCAAATTTTTATGTTAACCAATCTTTGTAAACACATCAACAAATTGTCTGTCGGGAATTCGGTAATCGTCTTTTCCTTGGAAGAAATATGTTATAAGTTATGTCTTTCAGATAAACAGAGCCACTGAAGATGCTAATCATTGAGACAATAATTGAAAGAATTAGGCAGACGAAAAACACAAAGGGAAAAATACCAAAAAAAAGCGATATATTATAGTATGCTTCCAAGTTAGACATGAAAAATAATTAAGCCTGCTACTTGTAGTATTGAATTGATTAGCCTCTTTTACAAACTTATTATACTTACAGCCTCGAGACGATATTTGCCTCGAGAGTATATTGGGCTTCAAAATCACACCTGACCTCAAATGGAATTCCTATATACAATCCATTGCTAAATATGCAGGTAAAATAATTGGCTTCCGGTGCCGCACCTCTAACTACCTGACTCTTCACGATCTCCTCTAATTTTATAAGGGCCAGGTCAGGCCAAAAATAGAGTACGTTGCCACATTTGTGCAGGAGCATGCCCGACCTCAATATCACTTGATAGAGTTGAAAAACGTCTCCGAGTTCTCGGGGGAGAAGAAATAATTTCCATCCTCCAACTTCTCTCTCACAGGAGGAATGTGGCGAGTCTCTCACTATTTTATCGCTACTACCCTGGAACGTGCACGGATGAACTGCCTCTGCTGGTTCCACCATGTCAGACATCATGACTATGACCCGCCATACCACTTACATTGTAGCAAACCATCCACATTCCCTCCGTATTTCATCGGCGAGAAGTAAGTTCCACTCAAACAGCTTCTTCCCGCGAACCGCTTCTCTATGGAACAGACGTCTTTGACGATATTTTCCCGATCATTAAAATCTTAACCTGTTCAACTCTAGATTCAACCGTCAACTTCCATTTTGTGCATATAAACTACAGCTTATTTTATCCCTCTACCTCGAGTGACCCCGAGCCTTGTACAGGGGAATCCTTACTGTAAAAAAAATATGTGTTATTTACTTGTATTATATTGATGTACTGGTAGATGCATTCTGTAATTAACCGTATAGTGTTGACTCGTACCGCCATCACTGTCTATCTGTCTGTCTGTCTGACTGTCTGTCTGTCTGTCTCTCTTTCTCTCTCTCTCTCTGTCTCTATATATATATATATATATATATATATATATATATATAGAGAGAGAGAAAAAGAGACAGTCAGACATAAAATAGTATTTCTTGGGACACACACTCTCTCTCTCTCTCTCTCTATATATATATATATATATATATATATATATATATATATATATACATAGAGAGAGACAGACAGACAGACAGACAGAGTGTGTTCCAAGAAATAATTATTTTTATGTCTGTAATATTCTATGTCATCCATTTTTCATACCTATGTTCACATTGCTCATACATAAGTACATAAATCTCTCTCTCTCTCTCTCTATATATCTCTATATATATATATATATATATATATATATATATATATGATAAGCAAATATAAATGAATATAAATGCGACATTTCATTCATATTAAAAAAAACATAATCGCATTTTAATGATTTTGTTTTTTGTTTTTCCCAGATATTTTCTTCATATATATATATATATATATATATATATATATATATATATATATATATATATATATATATATATATATAAACAATGCAATCAATTTACAAATATGAATTATTCACACAAAACTAATGCAAAAAGGTTAATGATTTTAAATATTGAGACATCCATCTCGCAAACAATTCAAATATTACACAAAAACCTTAGATCCGTTATGAATGAATTGATCCTTGTTCATATAAATTTCTGCCGTATTAGTTGTTATTTTTACACAAGCTTTCGTCTGTTCATACAGACATCTTCATGTATATAATAGATGTTGTTCTTGTTTTTTTCTCTTAGCTTGTGTAAAAATAACAATTAATACGGCAGAAATTTATATGAACAAGGATCAATTCATTCATAACGGATCTAAGGTTTTTGTGTAATATTTGAATTGTTTGCGAGATGGATGTCTCGCCATTTAAAATCATTAACCTTTGCATTAGTTTTGTGTGAATAATTCATGTATATATATATATATATATATATATGAATGGCGTGGTTTCCTGCATTATAGGTTAATGGTCTGCTTGATAGACACTATTTCTGTCAATCACTTTGTCGCGTAACTTAATTTCTCAATTGCAGAAGATTAATATCCTTATGGCGCATTACTTTTTATATCTTCAATCAGACCACCGTATTAGATTAGGGGTAAGTGCTATTTTTTTTCTTTTCGTTTTTGTTTTTGTTTTTTTTGGGTTTTTTTTCACTTATTAATAGATATTTGAAAATTCAGTGACAGTAACTGAGCGTTTTGGCTGGTTAGAAAATTATAATCTATCCATTTTCTATCTTGGATGAACAACAAGAAGAACATAGAGAATAGAAAGGGGAAGAAATGCAAACATTATTTTGTGACGTACATTGACGAAAAATCGAAAGCCATTTTTGCGATAACTTAGAAAATGTACTGACGAACGATAAAACATGAAGGAAGAAATGCAAACAAGATTAAGTGATATCACGCATCAACACAGCTGTGAAGCGCAAAGCGGAAGTGAAGAACTTAGAATGTAAAGAAAGAAAAGGTGAATTCTTATTGCTTCCGGTTTTGCAAGCATGTCAAAACAAAGTAATAAAAGTAAAAAAAAAGGTTTTATTTGCCTTCTAAAATCAAAAATCAAGATACAAAGTGTCCTTTGAAAGTAGAAAAAATAACGTGAAGAAAACTAACAGAGAACAAGAAATGGTAAAAAGAAGAAAGACTATAGATAAAAAAAATAATTGCGTCTGACTGACTGATTATAACGTGGAGAACAGTATTCGAATTAACAAGCTACTCCCCGTATCTTCAGCATCTTATACCAGAAAAGTCGGTTCACTGTGCAGTGTCATGTTTTTCTCATCAGAGTCCATCTTAGAAATCTACAAATCTACCTTTCGTCCATGCATTCAATATAGTTGCCATATCTCGTCTGCACCTGATGTTCATCTCGAGTTTCTCGATAAATCCAAAAAGGGAACTGCAATGTAATCGATCCTGATTTGACAACTCGACTTCCGTCCGTCTCTTATAGACATGATGTTGTTTCCCTCTGTCTTCAAATATTTTCATGACAACTGTTCAGAGCGGCCATCTTCCCTGATGCCTCGATTACATAAATTTAAACATGCAAGTAGGTCCCACATTTTTACAGTTGAAAAAGTTAAATTCAATCACCCCTTCCACTCCAGCGGTTTCTTTTCTCGCGCTTCCCGACAGAGGAACTCCCTCCCTCTTATTTTCTTCCCTGTTAACTTCAAGTTTCTAAAATTTAAATGCAACGTCAATCGACATCTGTTACCATGAAACCCGTTCTTCTTTTATCCTTTCCTTAATCCCCAATATACGCAGTCTTTTCCATCACTTTAACTCGCAGTAACACTGTGCAAATGGCTCTTCCGCCTTGCTTTTGGTGAAATACTTAAAAGAAAAAGATCGGATTTAAACATTGTCAAATATGGATAGCAGGCACCGTTCATCGGAATGATAAGACACGACTCTCTTTTTACATGAAATGTTTTCGATAAATTAAGCAGGAATGAAAAAATTATTCAAGGTAATTGAAATTTAGCTCAGCGATCACATTTTCTCTGTATAGAACACTGTCTTCACATGTAATATATTACAACGTATTTGGTTAAACCAGAATAAAAGACATTGCAAATAGACTCGTAATCCGAATCTAACATAATTTCTTTGGCATTAATTCTCTTGTTAACGAATTACAGTAAACGTTATCGTGACTAAATATTAAACTGCGATTTATTTTACATATGTTATTTTACATATATTTTTCTTTGAACAAATCAAAGAACGATGATAGAGGAAACCATTGTTCAGCCGCTAATAAAACGTATTTAATAAAAGGTACCTCTTAAAATCAACAGTGGAAATTTACCGTTGCTTTTTTCTCCGAGTTCTATCACACACACACACACACACACACACACACACACACACACACACACACACACACACACACACGCACGCGCGCGCGCGCACACACAGAGAGAGAGAGACACACACACACGTATATATATATATATATATATATATATATATATATATAAACCACCTCAATTTAACGAAGTATGTTTAGAAACAACTATATAAAAAAGGGAAAATATTAATTTTGTTTTTGAAAAAAAAATGTATGAATACATAGATACTATATTTGTTAGTATGTACGTAGTTGAACTTAGACAGACATTATATATATATATATATATATATATGTATGAACATTATGGATAAGGGTGCTTATATGTATATATGTTCTTTTTTAATTGTGGGCACATGTGTATGGAGGTATGTGCGTATATGTATAGGTATATATATATATATATATATATACATATGTGTGAGTATAAATATATAAGCATGGTGTATGTTTAGGTACTAACGTTATTTTTGTGCTAGGTATCGTTATATATATATATATATATATATATATATATATATATATATATATATATATATGTGTGTGTGTGTGTGTGTGTGTGTGTGTGTGTGTGTATTTTACATATGTGTGGATGTATGTGTACAAATATGTATTTGTGCATATGTGTAGATGTATGTGTATATGTATATTGTATGTATATATACAGGTATATATATGTATACATGTATTTATATATGTGTAGTATTTTGAATATTAAATTACTTGTAATCTGTATATGTATATAGATGTATATACCTTAGAATTAATATGTGTAATGTATGTGTGAATAGATGTATAACATTGCAATATAAATACATATGCATGTGTGGATAGTTATGGGTAGAATACTTTTCACATGCTTTTTTATTTATATAATCGTGTGTGTATATGTAGGTATATGTATTTATGTATGTATGTGTGTGTATGTGTATATATATGGTTGTATATGTATATAAGGGTGTGTATATGTATATGAGTATACCTATATGTATATATGTATATATGGATGGATAGATAGTTAGATAGATAGATAAATAGATTGATAAAATAGATATATATATATATATATATATATATATATATATATATATATATATATATATATATATGTGTGTGTGTGTGTGTGTATACCTGTATGGAATATTTTTTTAAATTTTTTTACTTAGGTCATTCTAATGGTATTTTAAAATTACTCTTTTTAATATTCAATATCACTTTCTCTTTTAATGTTCTATAATTAGAATTTTGAGAGTGTATTTTTATCTTCTAAAGGGAGTTTCATTTTAAAATTGATAATTTAAATTTAAATATACCACTCTTTAACTATTAATAGTAATAATAATATTAACGAAATTCCTTTAATAATGAAGCACTTCAGAAGTCACCTAACGTTAAACTTTAACTATAAAATCAAACTAAAATCTAAATTTCAAATATTAAAATATAGGTAATGATTGAGAAATGTTTGTATATATAATTTATGTATGAAGATAGATGAATATTTGTGTATATTGTTACACGTGTGTCTATGTGTGTATTTGCACATGTAAATAAACGTATGTATCTATGGATTTGCATGAATATGTTTGTGAGATACATAGAAGAAGAAAACAAAATCTTTAATATTACCCTCAAATATTATTAAATAATGAAACCTAAACCTTAATTAAGTTTACCCATATAATAAAAAAAATTGAATTCTTAAATTAGATTAAAAGTAAAACTAATATAGATGTTATTGTTACCGAAATATTTTTACAATATTATGGAAATACAATTGGTCGGGTAAATAAACTATTATAATTTTAAATATTTCTTTAATATGTTCTCGATAAATGTGCTAATAAAAATAGTAGTTAACTTATATTAAGTCCCTAAACTATTTACTTAAAAAATTAAATGTTTAAATTGATAACATTCATCATTTTTTAGACATCTAAATTTATAACAAGCATTGAAATCTATATTTTACATAATTTTGTTAAAACAAAATTACAGCCTCTTTCGATTGACTTCCCTCTCCCCCTATCCTTTTACCCTAACACACATTTGGATATATCTGTATTACTGTCGTCTTTGGATATATCTGTATTACTGTCGTCTCTCTTTTCCATTTTTCCTTTTCTTTTCTACCCACTCCCCTCCCATTCCTTTATATCATTTCCGTTAAGTTAACCATCTAAATAGGTCAAGGTTCGGTCACTCCTCCTACCCCAATATAAAGCAGGCTTAAGAGAGATATGAAATTAACCCCTCTCTATACTCTACCTTGTCTCTTTAACTACAACTCTCACCCCCCTGTTAAATTACAATAATTACACTACCCATCAATTTCTAATCCCATTTTTCCTTTCATTTCGTTGTTGGAATTGTTACCTGATGATCCGGAGTCCTTTTAAAAGGATTTTGGTGAAATAAATTATTGTAATGATACATTAAAGTAGTCTGTTTTTTATATATATATATATATATATATATATATATATATATATATATATATATATATATATATATATATATATATATCCTTAATGTTGCCTTTAAGCATAATGCACACAATCGCCACTTGTTGTCGACCTCAGTGTCCATTTTATTTTTCCATACGCTCTATTCTGATATAGACCAATTGAAGATATTAATACACCACAAACTAAAATAATACCTATTTCATATATA
>CAHIKZ030000067.1:1790000-1805000 GCA_903632075.3 Acanthosepion pharaonis
AATTTTCATGGAGTGGAAAATGTCGAAAAAGTCTTGACCCATGAGAATATGCAAATGCATAAAATTCTGTATAGAAAACACTCATAAAACCTACGTGTATATTCTCACAGTGCATATAAATCTAACTGTAGTGACCAATTCATTTTGAAAGAGAGCAAGGTGTTAAAACCTATCAACCTTCAAGCGTTAGTTCAAATTCGTTCAATTTGTTCTAACAGCAACGTTACATTACAACATGCAATCTGCACTCTACTCTCGAGTGGAATATACCAATTACTCTTTTTGCTGATTCATGAGAAACACTTCAATTTCTTGACATATTTTTGTGCAGGTGCCAGCAATAAGATCTGATGGTGAGCCTATAAAGTAAAAACAATGCAGAAAAAGTTGTGTTAATTACATTTGTTACAGAAAATGCCACGGTGTATATTTGTAGTTGTGAGAGAAAAAAAAGCTAAAGTATAACAAGATGAATTGACGGTTCAGTTAACATTGAACATAATCACGGCTTTTCAGAAAGACTTTTTCCCCTTCAAGTTTTTTATATCATAAAGCTCTGGCCTAAAGGGAAAAAATCTGGCAATGATAGCATTGTTATTCGGTAGCGAAATAGGAAATAATAGATGAAGAAGATTTTTAGAGAGACTAAATCGAGAAATAGTCAAATAATATAACCGTCTAAGGTGAAAAAGGAGAAGAAAAACAGATAAGCAAATCGAGGCAAATGATTAAAAAAAATAGAGGGAAATCATGGTGAATGTAATAAGAGAAATCATAATAGGCTAAAATTAATTCAAAATAAAAAGAAAATACTGACATATTACTGAGGAAACAATTTAAGTGAAACTATACTAAGCAAGGATTTCTATATTTTTTACGCTTTTTCGATCTTTTATGTGTTATTTAAAGCCCGAACATATTTTGAACTATAAGAACCATTATTTTGGGTCTGTGAATATTGCATTAATATTTTTTATAAGAATTATAATTTTTTCAGATAATGTCCTTCTATTTAATCCATAATCAGCAAAGCAACGTTATCGGTCATGATCTGGCACCTCTAAATTCTCTTAGCCTATAAATATTTTCGTGATAATTTTTCAGGTGATCATTTCTCATTGCTTCCACGACTACACAGCTTAACATACTTGTGAGTGCCACTATCGAATTTTGCCAAAATGTAAATCTGCGCCCTATATATATATATATATATATATATATATATATATATATAGTAGCGTCCAAAACTAAGGGACAAAATTTTAAAACCTAATATTTGTTAGAAATAACAACTGTGAAGAGCTGAAATTTATCATTTGCAAAGGATAGAAAAAGAATTATAACGATTATTTATTTATTTTCAAATTTGCAACGTCCAAAAGTAAGGGACAAAATTGAGAAAAACAATGTAAACGGCAAAAAAACAATAAAAATACATGTACAATCAATATTTAGTAAATGATCCCTTGCTCTCAATGACAGCTGCAGATCTTCGACTACAAGAACGAATCAGTTATTAACAATCCTCGATACTAATTTTAGACCATTCTTCTTGAAGCTTCACCCACAAATCCTCCGTGTTAGTGGGATTTCTTTCCATAACTTTCACTTCTAAGGTCTTCCAAAGATTTTCTATTGGATTTAAGTCAGGACTTTGCGGTGGCCAATCCATAATTTCCAAATCTTGCTCGCTAAGGTAACTCATTACCACCTTTGCCTTGTGACATGGGGCATTATCTTGCATAAAGGTAGCCCTATCGAAACCTGAATTCTGTATGATTGGCACAACATGATCTTGAACAATGTTTTTATAGATCTGCGCGTTTACACGAGTTTGTAACCGGACAAGAGGCGATGTACCTTGCCTAGAAAACATTCCAAATACCATGACGCTTCCGCCCCCAAACTTGACAGTTTTCTTAGTACACTTTGCACTTAATCTTTCACCAATACGTCTCTTTACATTGTTTTTTTCCATCATTTCCAAATAAATTAAACTTGCTTTCATCACTGAAAAATACTTTTGCCCAATTTTCATATGTCCAAATTACATACCTGTTTGCAAACTCTAATCTCTTCTTATTCTTCGAACTAACAAGTGGTTTTTCCCTGTGGTTCGATTAAACAGCCCTATTTCTTGCAGTCGTCTACAAACTGTCTGTCTTGACACATTAACACATGAGGTACTATTCATAACCCTTTTAATTTCTGTGCAAGACTTAAAACGGTCCTTTAATGACATACGCTGCATTATTCGATCTTCTGCCGAAGTTTTGCGGGGTCTGCCGGTTTTAAAAGCACTACCTATTTTGCCAGTATCATTGTAGGATTTAACAACCCTGCCTACAACACTCTTGGAACGTTTCACTTTCTCTGAAATCTCTCTAATGGTGTGCTTTTCCTTGTGTAGCTTCACAATAGCTTGTCTCACAGAGTAATCAAGTTTTTGGCGTTTCGCCATGGTGCCGGCTGATGCAACGTTTACAAATGACTAAGTAAGACTTATTCTTTAGAGGAAATCAAAAGATTTGAATATAGCATACTGTTTACATTGTTTTTTCTCAATTTTGTCCCTTACTTTTGGACGATCCTATTTTGAAAATAAATAAATAATTGTTATAATTCTTTTTCTTTTCTTTTGCAAATGATTCAAATTTTAGTATGTTATTATGGATGATAACAACTACGAGTTGTCAAAATTTCAGCTTTTCACAGTTGTTATTTCTAACAAATATTAGGTTTTAAAATTTTGGACGCTACTATATATATATATATATATATATATATATATATATATATATATATATATATATATATTGAACTAAATTAAAATGAATATTAATATAATTTTAAAAAAAAATCAGCAACAAAACGAATGTTCTAACCATTTGATGTAACCACACATGCAGAGGAAGGAGATGCGACATACACATGCATGCATGCATGCACGCGCACACACACAGATACACACACATACACACACATACACACACATACACATAAAGACAAACACACTTGCACGCCTTTGGGCGTAACATTGGGAGTCTGTATATCAGTGTGAATATATACATATATATATATATATATATATATATATATAATTATTTTATATATATATATATATTTATTTTATATATATATATAATTATTTTATATATATAATTATTATTTATAGATGTATAATTATATATATATATATATTTACACATATATATGTGTGTGTGCGTGTCTGTATCTTTGCGTCTGTGTGGCAGTGTATCTGTTTGTATGTCTCTGTGTTACATATATAATAATAATAATAATAATAATAATAATAATAATAATAATAATAATAATAACAAAGCATTTAATGCTCAAATTGGAATTAGACCTGTAAACAGTAGTATTAAAAGTGCTCAATGTACATGTAAAAAGATAAAACTAAACATGAAAAGCTTTTAGACAATTAGGAAAATCAGCCGACTCAGTTACCTAGGTTTGAAAATTTTGGTATCTTCAGGCAATTTCGATCATTATACACACACACACACACACACACACACACACACATATATATATATATATATATATTTAGTGTTTTCAAAATTAATAATTTTCATGGAGTCGAAAATGTTGAAAAAGATCTCACCCATGAGAATATACATACGCATAAAATTTTATATACAAAACACTATAAAACCGACGTGTATATACTCAGAGTGCATATAAATCTTACTGTAGTAACCAATTCATTTTGAAAGTCACCAAGGTGTTAAAACCTATTAACCTTCAAGCGTTAGTTCAAATTCGTTCAATTTTTTTCTAACAGCAACATTTCTTTATCGAAGCAGTATTCTCACACATCATGCTTTTTTCTACAATGAAATTACCCAGCATTCCCTACTATACTGGAGGTTAGTTATGATTTAGCATTTCAGCAGATTTGTATGTAAGATAAGATGCGTAGATTAGCCTACCTAATGGGTATGGTTAAATAGATTGCAAAGCGGATAAAAAGAGTTATAAACAATCAAAATACTCAGCAGTCCTACAAATGAGCGGAAGTTGTGGTGGACCTTTAACGCCCACAACCTGAAGTGATCTCTAGATAAAAGCAGTAGAAAACAATGCATATATTAATATATAAATAGGAAATGGTAGAATTAAACTTTCATCTGGTATCCAAAAGACAATCTAATTCTGAGTTGATTTGCAAACTCATTGTATATATTTTTGGAAAGATTCCATAAGTTCAACATCATAAAACGATTAAAATTTCTCTAAAACGAAAGCAATGTTGGGGACAGCTTGAATGTAATATGAAAGAGATCAGTACCAAATAAGTACATCTGGCTTCTGATTGGATGACGTGTGTAGGACAACGCCACTCTAACCAGAATCACCCATTGAGCGAAAAAGTTGGCAATTTTTTGGCAGCAGTTTCAGTAAAAGTTGAAGCCGCGTAAATCCGAGATTATCTTAAATCTCACCAGAAACATCTGCGTCCGTAGGAAATGTAGCATAATAATTTGGAGCGACACTTATTTACTAGTTCATGGATATATGATAACAGATAATGCTGAAAAATAGACGAATAAATATATTCAAATATAAAAAGAGTGAAGTTTAATGAACTTATTTTGCTTCATATGACACATAAACGTAAATGTCGAGTACATAGTAATAAAAAATAATATTAAATTAGGAGATAATACAAAAATATAATGCACTCACCACGAACACATAAATATATATATATATATATATATATATATATATATATATATATATATATATATATATATATATATATATATATATATATATATAGTTTATGAAAAACTAGGTAATCCGTATGGGTAAAACCTCAGGAGGATAAAATCCAGAGCAAATAATTTAAATAAAAACAGACAACTTTAAGGTTCCATGTATGGGCACAGCTGTATGGCTAACGAGAAACCCGAAATATATGATCGAGCGAATTAGTATGACGCTTGCCTAATAAGGTAATTGTCCGGGTTTCAATTCTCGGTAGGGGATCCGCACTGATAATCAGTCCGAGTCATTCTTAAAATTTAAGAGAACATAGATTAGAATACAAGGTTCTTATATATAGAATAAAATTTCAGTAACCGAAAATTACAACTTACATTACGGAGAATATTTTTTTTATATATTTTTAAGATTAATTATACTATAAATCAGTTCATATTGCTCAAAAAATATTTACGAAATAAAACTTACGTTTATATTTTAATTTGGGTTGATATTTTATGGAGGAATTCCATTGCCAAGAAAGAATATTAAAACATGCGCTAATCATGTATGTTAAAAAAAAAAAAAAAAACTCCTTCAGGTTAAAATGTACTCTAAACCCGATATATATATATATATATATATATATATATATATATATACGTGTGTTTATGTGTAGAGAGGGAGGGGAGAGAAATATACGAATATAGATAGATAGATAGATAGATAGATAGATAGATAGATAGATATGATAGATAGATAGAATCAGCGATAGATACATAGATCGATACATATGAACAGACTGATATATATATATATATATATATATATATACAGAGAGAGAGATAGATAGATAGATGAATAGATAGATAGATAGATGAAAGAATGATAGATAGATAGATGAATAGATAGATAGATGAATGAATAGATAGAATAAGCGATAGATACATAGGTCGATACATATGAACAGACTGATATATATATATATATATATATATATATATATATATATATATATATATATATATATATAGATAGATAGATAGATAGATAGATAGATAGATAGATAGATAGATAGATAGATAGAGAAATGGATTGATAGATCGATAGATAGATAGAGATAGAGAAATAGAGAGAGAGAGAAATATGGATGGATACATACTAACAGACTGACATAGATAACAACAGACTGAGATTAATAGATTTGAAATACAGCAAAATATTTTATTCATAGGAAATATCTATTAGCTTAAAATTAAATATTAAATAAAAGCTTCAAGAATGATTTTTCATTCATTAAAATTCATTTTCAACCGTGTGTATCGCGATTTTTTTATTTGGATGGGAATGAGGAATCTTTCGTAAACTATAATCATTACGACATTTTCTGCATAAACAAAGTTACAAAAACGGAATCTTTTGTTCGCATGCCTTTAACCTAATGTTAGTTTTAGCTTCTCAATCATATTTTAATGTAACATGTATGATAATGAAACAGTTAACCAAATACTCAAGTATATATCGATAAAAATATCTGGATAGGTACATAGATATTCATCTTTGAGGAATACGACAGGAATTCAACACTTACTTTTAAGTTTGAATGCCATCTTCTGACGAATGTCTTCCTGAAATGTGAAACTGAATGTCATTACGAGGTGTTTTTTTTTTTTTCTGTGTCCATACTGTCTACGTTATTGAGTACAATTCTCCTGTAATTATAGCATTCTTAACCTATATATACATATATATACATATAATTATACTGGGCATAACTTGGATTATAATAATTCTACTCTAATTAAAAATAAGTATATAATTATTTAATGGGAAAGTAACATTATTGCCAACTGTAAACTTTAGGGGAATTATTATTGTTACAAATAAATAAAATAATAATGATACTGAAAATTATTAATGAAGCAATAATATTTAAACCCTGTTTAAAACAAATCAAATTAAGAAATGAAAATAATAAAGTTACTCCCATCAATGCAACATAAACTATTTATGCCAAAAATTCGGACATCCTCCACAAAAGACGTGAGATTCAATCACTTCGCCCAAGAAGTGCCGGAATGGCAACACTTGTGTCACTTTACTCCGTGATAGGACGTGTGATATTACAGAGTAAATTACTCCTTTTATGACATGAACATTATCACATTTGTAACGTCAAATGCACACATAAATACATAAACAAAATGAAGTCACCATACAATTTGGCATGCCTTCTCTGTATTGTGTACATTTTTCCTGTTTTTATCTTCGTAAAAACAAGGCTAAAACTTTACTACCAATACTACTATGGAGTCAGTAAATACCCCACAAAAACGGCAATACATATATATATATATATATATATATATATATATATATATATATATGTGTGTGTGTGTGTGTGTGTGTGTGTGTGTGTGTGTGTGTGTGTGTGTGTGTGTGTGAAAAGTGTATATCAATATAAATAAATATATATATGTATAATTATTTATATATTATATGCCCAGTACTTATTAGAAAGCGCTCAACATCAGAGATAGAGCTAACATATTTGGTTGGATCGATGTGAGTTTTGTGACCCTGGGTTTCACGCTTTAGTTTGTCTGACGATCGCTAAAGCGTGAAACACAGGGTCACAAACTCAACATCTATCAATATATATATATATATATATATATATATATATATATATATATGTGTGTGTGTGTGTGTGTGTGTGTGTGTGTGTGTGTGTGTGTGTGTGTGTGTATAGACATCATGCCCTAATTGCAGGCTAATCACGACACTGGGTATTTTGTGTCCTTCGATATATCTAGTTTGTTCACAAATAGCCTGCTTGATGAAAAAACTGATATTTGAACAGACCTTTGTATTGCGACCACGTAAAGCCTCTATCTTTTCCTGGGGTTGTCTTTTTTAACTTGATGGAGATGGCTACTAAGTCTGTCTACTTCAGCTTTGAGAATTGTATGTACCGACGTAGAGATGTAGTGGCCCTGGACAGTCCATTCGGAATTCTGATGACTCAATTTTTTGTTGGCTTTCATGAGAAACAACTACTGTTACTTCCTCTGCGTCCATGTTACGTTTAGGTCGTTTTCTTCTCGTATTACAGCGGAAGAGTTCTTCATATCTTAATAATCTCCAGACATCTTTGAACGATTCTACTGAGGTAAAAGAGAATAATCAGTTACCTTTACTGGATATGTCGGTAGAAAGAACACCTTCGGGTTTTCTCACTACAGTTTATCGAAAACCCACATTTTCTGGGTTATAACTCAGTATTCATTTGCTCCCAAAACCGGGTAAATAAATCTCATCAATAGCCTTACTCACTGTGATTTGATGTTATTTTCTGAGTACAGGCTTGACGCTGAGCCAAGGAAAAATTAAACAGTTGTTTTTGGCGAATGTTTACCCTGAATATGTTTTCACAGCTACCATTGAACGTAAAATTGTCAATAAGGTATATCATCCCCCTAAATGTACTGTATATGTTAAACTAAACTGGATTGATCCCGTGAGTCAAATGTACGCTGAGCAAGACCATCAGAAGTTTAGACGTTAGGATCGTCCAGCATGTTCCGGGCCAAGTACGTAGATATGAGCCTGTATCATCCGGAAATTCACAGGTTCATGACTCAGCTATCGGCTAGCATTTATAGAATTCTGTTGCTTGCAGGGCGGACTATTCTCCGGAGTTCTTCTTTGTCTTGCACATAGCACGGAGAAAACTCAACCTTGACATTTTGGAGCCTGCTCTTATTAATATACAACGTTCTGTCCTGTCTTGGCAGATAGAATTAGAACACAACTTGACATTCGGGGAGACGGTCGTCAATTCAACGCCTAACTAGTGAATATTCTTAATTTTTTTTTTTGTTCCCTCCCCTAGATTTGCTATATTTTAATACCAGTTGTCCAAAATAGTTTTTCTTTTCAACCACTTAGTTTTAATGTTGACGATATAATCTTTTCTGAACATGCGTCGGCCGAAAGGTACATAAAATTTAATTGTTTTATTTTATTTTTTTTATGAATAAAATATGGACCTTTTTAAAGATCATTTTATCCTGCTGTGTAATAATATATATATATATATATATATATATATATATATATATATATATATATATATATATATATATATATGTATGTATAATAATGTGTGTGTGTGTCTGTGTGTGTGTCCCCGTGTTTTGAACAATAAAAATACAGAGGAATTTTTTTTAATTAATTTGCAGACACACATGTATGTATATTAATATTTTTGTTGTATTATTTCAGTTAGATTTCTCGACTAGTTTCGGCCAGCATGACCATCATCAGGAGAGAAAAAATTATGCACACACACACATATATATATATATATATATATATATATATATATATATATATATATATATATATATATAATATATATAATTAGTGTATACGGAACAAAATCAATAAACCAGCAATTACTATTCTTAAAAAAGTGCTCAATACAGTAGAGCAGATATAATTATTTATTTCAAAAATATATATTACATATAATATATATTTATATATATATATATATATATATATATATATTATATAAAATATATATTATATATATATATATATATATACATATATATATATATAAATATATGTATATATTTATATGTATGTATATATATATATATATATATATATATACATGTGTATATATATATGAGTGTTAGTGTGTGCATGTATCTATGTATTTACGCATGTAAGTATAATCAATGTGAAGATAAATTAGCATGGTAGACAGATAGATAGATAGATAGATAGATAGATAGATAGATAGATAGATAGATAGATAGAACTGAAATTAACTTATAAAGAAAATAAAATGAAATAATATTACATTCAGCGACAATCGCATAGAGATAATGTAAAGATATGAATTACACAACGATAACCTTGTATGCAAAGGTTCATCGTTTCTTTGGGATTTTGGTCTAGAGAAGTGTAGTAATTTTATTTGGTAATCTGTATGTATACATAAAATTTAGTTGGAAAAAATATGAATTCCATCTGTAATAATAGAAATACTCTCAGTATTCGTAAAACTCACTTGTTGAAAGAAATGCAATATAATGAGAAACCTAAGCGATGAAATCTTTAGGTATATTAAAAAGAAGCGAATTAATTTTATGGTTGTTGTTGATGATGAATGTTTTATGCAATTATTATTTATTCATCTTTATATATTTTCATTTTATTTATATAATTAATTTACTTTTAATAGTCATGAGCTAGCAGTTTTGATAATTTTTATATGTGTTGTGATCATATATAAATTTATTTGCTTGAGAAACTAATTTCGCTTTTATGAAATGATATTTTTTTTTGTTTCAGTCGTTTACTTTAAATAGGTACAATATTTTCAAATGATCATTATGTTGACATTTCTGAAAATAATGCGCTGAATAAATTGTTATGTCGAAGATATTTCCTCTTTTCATATATATGTTTTCATTTTTTTTAATTTCTGCAATGTTCACCAATATATTTTAAGCTATAATTCTTAATGTTTATCTTACATACTACCTGATTTCGAATTATTGTTATGGGGATTTTTGTTCTGATCATATCCATTATAGTTTTGGTTGATTTCTTTTTATTTCGTTTGGCGGCATATCAACTTATATGGGTTATTTAATGCCAAAATATTTTGAACAATTTTATAGCTTTAGATGAATATATTTTGAATGCAATTGGATACATTCAATTACAGATAAAATGAATTGTTCGTAATTCTACCATAAAATGCACTGCTGGTTGTGTTGCCTTAAAAATGTATTGTTGCTAATTTAATATAAATATGTATTGTTGGTATTTTTATAAACATATATAGCTGGTATTTATATTATAATACTGCATTTTTATACTTTTATGGTGTTTTTTTTTATTTAGCTAGGGCTCTAACAGAGTCAGAGTGGACCTGGGAACAACCGCTATTTTGAGGTGGCACACGCTCCTCAAAGCCTCCAGTCTCCCGATCATAGACCTTGATGCCGGATATAGTTTTTCCTCGTACCCGAGACTAAATAATAGTTTTGACTTTAGTTGTAAATTAATATAATATTAAAAATGGATGCAATATTTTGATTAGTAGACGATATAGGATTGGTAGATTAGTTGACTAACTTATTTAATTTATTATTATTAATATTAAATTAGTTGTAGATTTTTCGTTTTGATGCGTGGTTGATATATTAAATATATTGGATATTTTAAAAGTATTTTGATATATATTTTGCTCAAAGTAATTATTGGGGTATGTAGATTCTAGAGATCATAATTAATGTCTTATAATTACACTGAATTTATTTTTATTACATGGATGAGAAGAATATATATATATTTTTTTTTTTAAGAATTTCACTCCTAGCAAGGCGGGAAGCCACTAGCACGCAAGGTTTATAGAGGATTTAAAGCGAGAGCAGATAGGAATGATAAAGGAAAGGGTGAGGAAAGGGTTAGTGGATAGATCAAGGCAACTCGAGATGTCGACTGACATTACATTTGAATAGTTGGAGATTATAGCGATCAGGGAAACCGGAATAGGGAAGCGAGTTCCACAGGCGAGAGGTGCGAGATATGAAGCTATTGGAGTAGAAGAGGCGGCTACATTTAACAGTCTCAACAGTGGAAGGGTGAGAGCGGGATGCCAGCCTCGTAGGACGCTTGAATTCGCGAAGTTTGGGAACCAGCGAAAGCAGCTCCACGGAGCAATTATCATGAAAGTATTTGTAAAAAAACCAAAAAAAACAGAGAGAAGCGACGGCACGTCTGTGAGAAAGCGACTGCAGACGAGATGCCAGAACAGGGCCAATTATATTATATATCTGTCTCTGGATCTTATCAAGAACCCCGAGGCAAACAGAGAAGGCTCCAGACCTATATGGCAGCAATACTCCATGCAATGTCGAATGGTTGATTTGTAGATTTGAAGGATCGGTTCCGGGGAGAAAAATTTCCTGGCGCGGCACAGGGAGCCAAATATCCTTGCGGTGGACGAAGCATGATGTGATTCTTGTTGGTAGATTTTCTGTAAAGATTTAGTGAAAGACCATCATCCGTTGTATTTAGCAGAATATCTATGAAGTGAAATGCTTTTTTTTTTGGGGATTCATAAGTGAAATCTATCGTGGTTTCAACGCTATCGGTTATTTTTACACGATTTGGTGAAACTGCGTCATGTGGACACATTGTTAGGGTATCATTCACCATGTCTAGAATAAGAATTTCTGAATAATAATGAAAGGTTTATTACTTGCTTTGGGGAGAAAGAGTTAAATATGGTGGTCTATAAGTTGGTTAGGGAAATTAGACAATTTCTTCCCAAAGCAAGTAATAACGCTAGTGAACACACAGCCAAAAATCACATACACATTTATTACAAAAACCAAATGCATATTAATTACAAACAAGACGAATCTTCTCTAAGGCATATTATAAAGAAATATAATACTCCAACTGATCCGAATAAAAAAATCAAATTTATTATCTATTATAAAAAATTTAAGACAGCCAACCTTATTCTCAAAAATTGCAACACACCAGTTAAGTCAAAATTACAAAGAACAAACATTATCTATGAGTTCAAATGCCCCTTAAGGAACCGTGTTCCTGATCAAACCGGACTCATAAATAATTACAAATTACACAACCACATGCTTATCCAGACATCTTTCGTTACACCTATCTGATCACAGTTCCATTAGAACCCATTTAAACACACACACAAATTTACCAGATTCCATTAGGAACATACTAGTAGAAAACAAATATATTAACTGCATCCACCTGCAAAAAAAGACTAAAAATAATGGAAGCTTTAATAATAAAAAAGAAAAAGCCAACTCTTAACAATGCTAACTACGAAAAAAGCCACAATGTGCTAACCGTATTCGGAAATTAAAAACATCCCTACCACACACATAGACATAAACAGAACGCACACACTCAATTAAGCTGAAACATCGAATCATCCTTGATAATGTCTAAATGTATAGCCGAAAGCGCTCGGAAATATAAAACATTTAGACAGTTCTTGTCCAGAAAAGAAAGCTCTTGTTAGAACACAAGAAAAATTAAATAAAAAGCTTAACCGTAGTACCTTGTCTGTCGTTTTTAATGAAACATGCATATATATATATATATATATATATATATATATATATATATATATATATATATATATATATGATGAAATAAAATTGTAATATTATTTTTTCCACTTGTGTTCGTTTTACATTTGTTGAATGACAAATCAGTTTTATTCTGAGCGGCCTATATTTTTATTTTACATCGGTTTTTAGTCCATCGTTCTCCTCTATATGTCGTGTTCACTAGCCTTTGTACAACTTCCTGTTCCTTGTAGCTGTTAATAAACTTTATCTTTCTGTTATTATTTCTTAAGCTTTGTTCCACCATCCATTTACTCAATCTAACCAATTATGTTATGCGTTGATTTCCTCTATATTTTTTTGCCCTCTATATGTACCATAATTATCCAAGTTCTCCTTCTTCATTATACCGCCAGAAACGTCAACTCTTTCTTCCTGGTGCTAAGTATTAGTTTCCATTAGTTTCCATTTCTTTCAAAACTCCGTCGTTGCTCACATGTTCTGTCCATGGTTTCCTCAGCATTCTACACTGTCTTGCAGCAAAATCTGGAAAAAGGATTTCTTTGGAGTTAGTAAGAAGTAGAAGTTAGTAAGAAAATATATTTCCTTGGTAACTACTCATGTTATAAAACTATTTTTATTTGTATCTTTAGTGGGCGTATGTTAACGGGGGTTAGCAACGCTCTTTCATGAACACTCTTTAAAATTCTTGAAGGGGGAATGTACAAATTTACGACTTTCACAAAGATATTTCGGCTAAATGAAGAATTGATTTTTGAAAGTTTCAATTCATCAACTGTATATACATGGCTTATATAAATAAACTTATTCCCCAGTTAATATATTCAGGGCAATGGCAGTAATTGGAATGATTCTACGAAGAGAAACCGAGACAGCACAGTAAGATATTAAGAAAACCATTTAATTGTTCATATGGAAGTAAATTAAATTAATGTGTTTTTGATGTATAAGCACTTTTATCTTGAGATTCGTTTGTCAAAATTGTTGTGTATTTATTCTTTGCAAGAATAACAGCGATAACATAATGTCTAATATATTTTAATCAAATAAAAGTATAATTGAAATCAAAATAAGAAAAATATCAACGTCAATTTTTATGCCATGAATTACCAGGTTATATAAATATATACATAAATATGTGTGTTTGTGCGTGTGCATATGTATGCAGTTTTGTGTATACATGTGTGTATACGTATGTGTGAGTATATACATTAATTGTTTAAAGTTTGATATATTTATAGGACGAGTGCTCAATAATATATATATATATATATATATATATATATATATATATATATATATTATATATTCTTGTTAGATTTTATTTTTGTCCGTGTGGGATAATCAGGTACAAAGGTGTTAGAGAGAGATAGAGAAAAAGCAAAAGAATACAGATGACTTCGGTTAAATTGAAAAATAAATTATTTCCAAAAATTTAGAAAGAATCTGAATCTCTCGTATCGAAGAAAGCGTAACGGCTGAAACACACACACACAGATATATATATATATATATATATATATATATATATATATATATATATATATATATATATATATATATATATAGGAGGACGAATATTTTCTATGGAAATTGCTCGACATTCAGGCTGATAAATGTTATTAATACACTTTATTATAAACAGAGCATTTACTAAAATATTTCGTTTATAAAAAGAATTTTCTAAACATAAATATGTCTTTAAAATAACTGTCGTGACGTCATTTGTATACATTTGGATACTCTTTGAGATGATATGAATGTACGTGAGAGATTCATGGAAGATTGTAGTATAAAAGCAGTAAAATCGACCTTAAAATCGCACTTCAGGTGATATGACGGTTACGTATTCTGTCTGAGGACGAATATTATCTATGGAAATTTCTCCGACACTCAGGCTGATAAATGTTATTAATACTGTTTATTATAATCAGAGTATTTACTTAAATATTTGTATCTTTAAAAAGCATATATATATATAATTATTATTATTATTATTAAATATAAGAGACAATGAATATTTATTATGTTAGATCATGAGCCGGACTTTTGTTCGAATCTTTGATTTAATTTCTGGAGAAAAAAGAGACAAAAAAAA
>CAHIKZ030000067.1:1812500-1875000 GCA_903632075.3 Acanthosepion pharaonis
TGTAAGGATGAAACGAATGTAACGTATTCAACTGATCTGTTTATTTTTAACTGTTGAACTGGAGCATTTTACCTTTGTTCGCAATATGCTCCTTATTTTCTTTGCCAAAACCATTCAGGACAGAGACAGTTTTGTAAATCATGACTCTCCACAACTTCTTATATTATGTATTATACTTAATATTTGAATATATCTCATCACTTTGTCTCAGTTTTCCCATCCATCAACAAAAGCTAATTAAGTAGGTGACTCTAAGTTTACTAGACATCTCTTTGCACTTAACACTGTACTGTCAGTGTTACATACTGTAGTTCTTTTTACTTCGATGATTAAAAAAATCCGTTTTCTCTTGCAAATTATGAGTATAATTTTCATTGTATTTCCTCTTTTCCATCATAATTTTTTGCTGTTCAAATCTTTTCTCTTAGATATTTTCAACATGTTTCTGTAATAAAACATATGTGTTGCTTTTTAAGTTATCCAGTAAGCTTTTGCCATATGGTACTATATATATATATATATATATATATATATATATATATATATATATATATATATATATATTCATGAATCATTCACACAAAAACAAATGCAAAGGTTAATGATTTAATTGGCGAGAAATCCATCGTCGCAAACAATTCAAATAATATAAAAAACCTCCGAATCCGTTATGAATGAAATGATCCTTGTTTCTATAAATTTCTGCCGTATTAGTTCTTATTTTTACTACAAGCTTTCATCTGTTCCTACAGACATCTTCAGGTATAGAATATATGTTGTTCTGTTTTTTCTCTTAGTATTAAGAGGACAACGAAAATATATGTATTGTTGTATCCGAAAATGCTATTGAAATGAGTTATTGTTTTTGAGCGCGCAGTAGCATCGCTGAGTTTGATTTTAATTTTTTAAAGTTGTGCGTTCATATACAAATATGTATATGAACGCACAACTTTTAAAAATTGAAAAATCAAACTAATAACTTCCAACACCAATGCACAGCAAGTCGACCTTCCTTCGATATATACGTGAATATGTGTGGGATTCGTCGCTCTAGAGAGACCATTGATCTACACCTGGCAATGTTTTTTTTTCTAATTCGACAACATCATTTACCCCTGTCTCAACCGTAAATCCGGCATCGCTGACAATGTTAACCTGGCCGTTGGTCTCGACAAGTACCTCTAATCTGTAGTTGACTGGGGAAGGTAATGGCTTGTAAACTTTAATGTCTCCAAACCAAAACTATTCTCAGTTACCCACCACAGAGAAACCTCCCTGCCTTCTATCTGCGTGGCTAATGCTCAAATCTACCAGAGTGTTACTCTGCGCCTTCTTGGTCTTAAGTGTTCTACTGGCTTGAGATGGAACAACTGTTATTCATCATGACGGTCGTCTTCGAGTATAGAATCAGAGGTTAGCAGTGAATATTTCGAAGACAGTAGGAAAGCGTTGTTCAGGTTAGCAGTGGATATTTCGATAAAAGTAGCAGAGTTCGTCCTTCTGGTTCTCTTCGCCTGACAATCTGGACTGGACTTTCGTGTAGAGTGAACAAAAATGGCCGCCTTTATACACGACGAATTGAATGTTCTACTTCTTCTGATTGGTTAACCTTCTATTGGTGGACTATAAAGGGAGTTAAGTCATTTTGAGTGGCTCACTAGTCATATGTAGATATACATAAAAAATTGCAACAACAACTACATTGAATCAATAGCTTCTTCTACTGCAAGTGAACTCGGTTTCTCACAGACGTGATGTGCCTTCCCTCTGTCTTATCTACAAATACTTTCATGGCAATCGCTCTGACGAACTACTTTCCCTTCTGCACGCACTGCATGAATTTAAGCCTGCTAATAGGTTGCCATCACGCTCCCAACCTTTCACTGTAGAATGAATTAAATTTAACCGCTTCTTTTATTCCAACAACTTCTTCTTTCGCACTTTCCGACAGGAAAAATCCCTCCCTTTTCTTGCTTCCCCGATAGCTATAACCATCAAATATTCAAATGTAATGTCATTCTACATCTTCTGATGCATTGATCTTGATCCTCGTACTTCGCTATATCCTTTCCTCAAATGCCCTCTTTAAACTTAGTCGCCTTCTCTGTAACTTCTTGCGTGCTAGTGGCACACCCGCCATGCTTGGGATGGAATCCTTCAAAGAAAATTCAGGTGGTGTCATGGAAACCTGTTTTACCAATCGTGCTAGTTTGTACTTACCTGGGAGCAGGTAGGTACACGCTTTTTGTCATTGGTATCGTTGAAGGAGTCTTTGGAACTTCCGCTCCAGATTTTATAATAAGCGTTAACACCCGAACCCTTTCTCGTTATTGAGTATGGCTGCATGTTAGCTGTGTTTAGAGAATAGATTTTCCATTCCTTTGAATGTACTCCTCTCCCTTTCTAACTTCATAAATAAGATTCGTCTGGTGTAGTTTTGATTTCGTCGATGAGATGTTATTTCTGAAATGCTTCGACGTTTTTAATTAGGAATTTATGTTTCACATGGAGAAATGCTTTTTTCCAACGAAATCAAACGCATGAATAATTATGTTGGACACATTATCACCGGCCTGTCTATTTGACAGTCGAGTCTTCTCTCTGACCAGATCCGTCTACGGACATATTTAAACCAACTAGGAATCGTACCTACCTCAAAGAACAAACATACACGACGAGGGAATTATTATTATATGTGCCTTCTAATGATGTTTTTCTTATTTCATTTCTGATGGGAGTCATTATTACTAAGAAGAAAGACCAAGCACTGAGTAAGATTAATTATGAACACGCCCATAATTGTACTGGCCGTATTTGGAAATTAAAAATATGTTTAATTTCGGCAACTTTTATATAGTCTACAGTAGCACTTACACATTATTTATTGTCGTGGTATAACAAGGAAAATCATCTATTTTAACAAAAACTACTTTGTCATTATTTCGCTCAATGTGACACACACACACACAAACACACACACACACATGCATACATATACATATATATATATATATATATATATATATATATATATATATATATATATATATATATATATATATATTCTCAGACACCCATAAATGAAAACCTATATATCTCCAGACATTACCACACTAATCAAACAGTCATCATTTATTGACACACACACACACACACACACACATATATATATATATATATATATATATATATATATATATATATGTGTGTGTGTGTGTGTGTGTGTGTGTGTATTCTCAGACACCCATAAATGAAAACCTATATATCTCCAGACATTACCACCCTAATTAAACAGTCATCATTACATATTGACACACACACACACACACATATATATATATATATATGTGTATATATATATATATATATATATATATATATATATATATATATATATATATATATGTGTGTGTGTGTGTAGATATATATATATATTCTCAGACACCCATAAAATGAAAATCTATATATCTCCACATTATTACCACCCTAATCAAACAGTCATCACTACATATTGACACAAACACACTCACACAAACACACACATATATATATATATATATATATATATATATATATATATATATATATATATATATATATATATATATATATGTATACGTTTTCATACGTGTCTATCTGAGAATATTTGTATTTTCATAATACGATAACATCATTTTCAGAAAAAAAAGAAGAAAGCGTTTCTACATTTACGGTAGCTGGTGCTTATGTTTCTATAGAGCCCTTTGATATGAGTGATTTCTCTTTTCTTTCATTTTATTTGGGATCACGAACTACACTGAAATCATTACAATTCGACCACATAATTTATCAACGCTACTCAATTCCCGCCGTTGTTTGCCTTTCCGGCTGACATTCTTGTTAACTGTCATTTAATTTGCTGCAAAACAAACCGAGAATCAATCTAGCTTTTGTAGAAACCATGAATAAATTTGTCAAAGGTTGAGACCTAACGAATTAAAGAATAATTAGAATCTAAATATAGTTTCCATACACAAGCTCACGCACATACATATTTGAATTTTGTGGTATCGCCATTGACGTTTGTTCTCTGAAGTGGTTAAAGTACGTTTTGTTCAGTTTCTTTGAAAATTGTCACTGACTTTTCTTGTGTTATTTATTTAAAACTCTGTATATTTTAATATAGTTCCCTTTAAAATATCAAATAAGTTTTTTTTTTTTTTTTTTAAGGAGTATAGAAATTAGAAATAACATTCTGCTTAGACTAAAGAAGAGACCACAGAATGTTCGCTGGTAAATAATGTCCCATAAATGCTAGGCGATTTTACCATTCACAAGGCCCTACGACAGCATTATATTTTACGTTAAAGAAAACAATAATGCAACAATGTATGAGTTCGTATAATTGACCCGCCATATTTACTAACCGGCAACTATGTGCACTGGTAAAACTTTAACGAACATTATTTTTTGCGGTTTGTGGGGAGTCATTTTTGTTTATTAATATACATTAGATCTTATTCAATACGTGTGATTTTTCAGAATCAATAAAATATTGATTTGTTATCATTTTAAAATAAGCACTCTGTTTCATAATGTTTATACAGTGCAATAAACGATCCCAATTTTTTAAAGAGTAAACTTGATTTAGTTGTTCTGCATACAAAAACATGTTTTTGCAAATATATGTATTTTATATAAAGTACAAACGAATATATACATTTTAAGTAATCAACAAAAATTCACATGAATAATTAAAAGTATATATGTGTACGCTTATTCTATAATTAATATATATTAATGTTTGTGTATGTCCTTCCGGAACTATCACCCAAACAATTACGTTTTTTAAGAAATTCAGAGAATTAAAATAAAGAATATAGCTACCAATGTTGTAAATATTGTTTAAACTAAATATTTTTAAATAAAAACTAAGACCATATATTTATAAACAATCAAGGATCGATTTATCAGATAATGGGCATTATGAAGTAGACCTCACTTGAAAATGAATGAAAACATTCTGTATTTTTTTTTCAATTCTGCTATATATTTTAGTTTGTGTAAGGTCTAATAAATGCTAATCTTCAAAATTATTCCCCGAAGAATTTTCCGTATTTTTACGAGTATAGCGGTCTAGTTAAATAATTCCATTGGCCTGTATTTTTCTTAAAGCTACAATATCATAGCTCTAAAAACGAAATCTTATTTTACTTATTCATGTTTTTATTTCTGTCGGCTGAAACTTCATTTTTATAGAGTTATGCAATGAATTTTTTTCTCTAGCAGGGAGTAAAATATTTGAAAAAATGTGCCAATAAGATTGAGAATAGATAGAGAAATGCTAAAAAAAGTCTCTTAAAGGAGAAAATTTTTTAAGAAATGGCGGGTGTGAAACAGTGGAGAATAATGAAGTAGTACAATCAGAATGACAATTATATAGGTTCGAGTTTTCTCTTAAAGCTCACGTTCGGTTTTCGAACCACAATTAAAAAGTCAATTTTGAAAATATTGCCTTTCTATGCGTGTTGTCTTCAATCTCTAGGAATATGCGAGACAAAATTTCTCTCGCTAAATACAAAAATTACATTTAACTTATTCTATAAATTTGCGTATGTTTTTTTAGGACGAGGTGATCTTAGCTCAGCGCAAGTTTTATCCTTCATAGTTCTAGGCAATATGTGTCGCTATCCATTCCAATCTCTGTTCTGATATATATTTACACAAGTTCGTTTGGTAAGTTATCTTCATGTTTCCCTCTGCGCATGTCATACTATCTAAGTCCATTTTCTTTCATTATATATCCAAGATGTATCAAGTGGTACTTTCTAATTTTAAATACTCGTGTCTTCTTTGTATCTATTCTCCTTAAAACGCCTTCGTTACTCACATGTTTTCTGTGTTATCCTCAGAATGGTAACACCCATCTGCTACTCTTTGGAAAGTCTCAGTTTAATTCCTTTAATTAAAAATATTTCTACTCATTTTTTCATTTTTTCCTAGTCTAACTTGAGTCGCATATTCCTTTAGATTTTTATCTTTAATTTTTCATGACTTTGAAAAGAAAGCGGAGTGTTTTTTTCATTTCATGCTTCATGATTTTGAATTTAGACATTTTAATTCTCTAAGAATGGTTGTCACATAAATCAAGAGACCCAAGTCTTTACTGTTATTTCATGTCTAGCTGTACCGGAGACATGGATTCATGTCTTTCTCACTAATGGAAAAAATAGAAATAAAAATACTATAGACTTCCCTAGAATTTGATCTCGAGTCTTCTATTCAACTTCCGTCCCACTGTTACAAAAGACGTACATAATTATACAGGGTGGCCATAGTGTCTGTATACATGAATTTTGAAGAGATCGACAGGTTCACAGAAGACTATGCTGTTCAGCGACGAAGTTGTCTTTTATGTGGGCAGTGAGATTAACTGACAGAATACTTGGTACTGGTCGCAAAACACTTCAAGTTGAATGGACACTTTTAAACACAAAGAACTCTTCAGATTATGGTGTGGTGTGAATTGCATTGGGACCGTTTTTCTTTTATGGTAACGTAACTGATGAGACATACGTCTCTTACGAGATATTAGTTTTCTTGTTTTGGGGGGTTTCTTTTGTTTTTTGTTTTTTTTTCTGGTGTATGCTGACGGAAAATGTGTACACTACAGCTAGGAATCCTCTGAAGGAACGCATCCTGAATTGAAAGAAATATGTAAATTACTTCATCGGCTTCGTATGAAATTTGCAAAGCGCTCCGAAATTTGCAAATTTAACCGTGGAAACCAAAATGTTATTACGGATATTGAATGAAAATATTGACACGCAAATTTCCTTGGGTAAAGTCTGAAACCTTCTCTTCACCCTACAGTTCTGTGATTACATAGCAGAGCAGACTGTGTTCTATAGCCTTGGTTGGTAACCAGTCTACAGCAGAAAGAAACAGAAACACACCGCGAGAAAATATTCTGCTTAGTAATGAAGCGAAAGCGAATG
The DNA here is from genome assembly GCA_903632075.3 of Acanthosepion pharaonis. Classification (NCBI taxonomy): domain Eukaryota; kingdom Metazoa; phylum Mollusca; class Cephalopoda; order Sepiida; family Sepiidae; genus Acanthosepion; species Acanthosepion pharaonis. The sequence continues at coordinate 1,819,478 of CAHIKZ030000067.1, forward strand.
TGTAACACATATAACACTTAACTGATTCATCCAGATTTACGGCTATTTTCTTTATTAGTTTAAGGATATAATTTGTATGATTGTATAATAATTTTACTGCAAAAATACATCATAAACTCACCATTAGGTAATATATAACTTCTTTTAATTATTGAAGAATACTGTTCATGCCTGATGCAAGACAAATGTTTCTGAGCATCCAATGATTATTTAACTTGCTATATTATTGTGATGTTCTATGAGACTGTTACTGGTAGCCGGTCAACGAGAGAGATGGTTTTAATTTACACTAGTTGAAAGGCCGGCGCTCTCATATCACTGTAGCTAAGCAACATTCGCATTCGTTAAATCCTAATAATTTACCAATTAATGATGGCCGATCCTCTAAGGTGTAATTCCTTAGATATATTACGGCTAAATTAAACAATAATGCAACAAGGCGTGAGTTCGTATAATTTACCCACTGGCTCGTCCATACTTAATTGACCCGCACTTTGTTTAGCTTAACACTACCATACCCATAAAAATGAAATATTATTTAAATTATTCATGTTATAATATTTGTCTGCTCCATCTGTGTATTTTTATAATAAACTCGAGGCAATTTTTGTTATATTTTTTTATCTTTTAAGTGCCATCTCCCTTCAGAACATGAAAGAATACGTCTCTCCACAACTTCATCTTTTTATGTTTTAACGTTTACTATTCCGCCATTTCCTAATGCTGTAACCCACAAACAGAAACGTGTTAAGCAGTTGACCTAATATATCCATGTTGTTTTCCCGCCATTAATATATCGGGGAAAATATAGCTCGTCTGGGCTTTCTTTCCTAATTATGCACCTCGCAAATATCAACAGTTTCAGATTGTTGATGTTTTGTTCCATACAGCTTTTATTTTTCTTAAAAGTTATTCGCTTCTCCAATATTTCTTAAATGATTTTTCAGCATTCCTCAATATGGCCACATATATTTCGCTTCAAGTCTCTTCTTCATTTGAGAAAAGATTGTCTAGCATTCACTATCGTATGGAAGATTTTTATATGAAATAATATTTCATGTCTCATTTCTTTTATTCTAACGATATCCTCCGATATTTAGCTTAGTTTCTGGAAAGCATTTTTCGATATGACTATGCACCTTCCATCATAAATTATTATGTCCATTGTACTGATGAAAATGCACTTTATACAACAAATTTTAACAACACATTTTCTTTCTTTATCGATACATTTCACTCAATGATCAATATTGATCACATCGGTTGAACATTATACAATGACATTTTCAGAGGGAAAATTACTTAATATCTACATTATATTTACACTTGAGGCCAACCTTGCCACGTACGCAAGTGTTAATCGTCTCCATCCCCTTCGTATTCCATTAGTAAAAGGTAAGTTTCATTTGGACAGTTTCTTTGTCAGAACTGCAACTTTGCGGTACACACACACCAGCAGGATGTTTTACCAATCACTACAATGTTAACCTTTTCAAGCGTTATATTTTCTACATAACCCAGGAACACTACTTCTTGTCTTTTGTTATGCACATACATCACCACATAGTAACCCTCTACCTTGAGTAGCTCTTGGGCGAATATTTTTGGTCAACGTTGGTAAAAAAATAAACCAAAAACATGTTAGTCAGTCTGTCAATTTATTGATACATATAGTTTTTGTTTTTGGTGAGTGGTTATAAGGTGATTCATAATTACTTCCATAATTTTTCGGTTTTTCATATTCCCTTTTGCCTAACAACGAAATAAATGTTCCATTATCTACAGCAATTTTATAACCAGGAATATCAAAGATCCAGGTTATTTTAATAAAATATAATTCAGAAATCAGTGGAATTATACCAACGGATAAAATTTAGAAAATCAAAAAGAGGAAGTTAAATGTATATTCAGCATTAAAAAAACATATAAGCATACAATTTTGTACATCAGCGTACAATTTTGGGTTTTTCATTGTTTTTCTATTAACAGTAATCTCCTCGAAGCAAAACAGTCCAGTTATCGATGGGTATCTTGAAGATGTGCAAAGTACCTCACAATTTATTTCTCCCTCACTGTCAATCACTTTGCCTATTTCTAAAATAAAAATACAGAAGTATGCTGAAATCTGAAAAGTGCACTGGGATAATGAAAGATCTCTTCTAAAAGCTAAGCAACGTATTAAGAAAAAGGAAAATTTTGTTAGAAACAAGGACAATATTACTAAAATGTTACGTAATATCAGTCCTCTTCTACGACAATGATTGGTGGACAATCACTTCACGGATCAAGAAGAGGCTAGAAGAAACAGAAACGTTGTTCTACATAAGGATATTGAGAATATCATGGAATGAATATCTGAGAAAATGGAAACAAAAAGGAAACTTATGATTAACATCAGAACAAACACTTGAAATTTCTAAGGAACATAATGAAGAAAGAGGGCTTGAATAATGTACTATTTACAGGATTGATTGAAGACAAAAGGACAGATAAAAAACGCAAAAAAAAGAGTTAATTAGCTTGAGTAAATGGAGTGTGGACCAGGGTTCGGGAGAAATAAAAAGGGACAAAATTTATTAAGAGCTACAAAGGACAAGACATTGTGGAGAACCATGATCGCCAACGTCCTAAATGGAAATGGCATCTACAGTAATAATAATCTTATAGAAATTCAGCTATTATTATATTTTTTTAATTTATTCATAAAATTTAGGGTAATATCAGTATCTCTAAGAACGTGTTAACGAATGGCCTCCCAGAAATATAAATCGGTTTACATTGGTCATAGCTTTACACTATATCTGTAAAATTGACTGTGGGAACTTGAGAAATTTAAGTTAATTCTAGGGATTAAGGAAAGAAAAAAAGAATCTCCCAACACGAAGCGAATATTGTTAGTGTCGTTACAGTGAAATTCTATATACAGTGTAAGAGAGTTGTCGGGACCAGAGAAAATCTCTCTTGTATCCGGGTCTCTCTTATATCCGGGTCTCTTATATCCGGGTTACACTGTATAAATATCTGATGGCCTATATTTCCGAAATTCGCAAACGAAAACAATAACTTTTTATTCGACCGCGTATCAACGAAATATATTTAGCGATAGTGATCCAGATTATTTCTAAAACGCATTTGAACACCCCAAAAGAATGGAAGGAAAATTTTCGCCTGGGATTGAAAACATCACAGATTTGCAACTGATGAGAATTGTACGTTTCTCTCTCTCACTCAGTCGCACTCTTATAGTCGGTAATATCACTGACTACTAGTCGGCAATATTCCCATATATATGACAATAAAATTGGCCAATACAGACTATATGCGTAGGGATATTTAGCAATACCGGACAAAAAACACCTTTCTCCTGGTTTAAAGATATTTCTTTTGTTTTACAGTAAGAGACAGAGTTAACCCAACTTTGGTATATTGTCTTCATAATGCATGGCAATTAACATGGCGGCTCAACCGATTCTGCCAGCTACGGAACAAGGGATTTTGTTGACAGACACCATACGCGAGCCACATATCAAGCCACATATGACATCAGGACACTCTCACAAAATGCTGGCTACAGAAAAATATAATTTCGGGAGAACATATTTGCTAGCATAGAAAGATGGTTTATTACAATAATAAAAATACAGAGTAAGTATAATTAACATTCAGTTTTATAAAAATATCTGCTGAATTGTTCGAAAGGGGTTTTTTTCTCTATATTCAGAGACATTCATAGAAAAACTTTTTATCTGGACAAACTATTGCGGTGAGGAAAAAGAGACTATATTCTGGATCAGGTATCATACCGGTGTATTTATGTTTTACATACTATCTCTTAAATGTAAAAATACCAGTATTTATTTCTTCTTTATCGCCATATCTCATTCTCTGATGAAGCTTTAATAAAAATTAAATATGTCACATTGATATACGTTTTCTATTTGCTCTTTATCATATCATAATGCCTCTTGCAGATTTGACAAATTTAATTAACTATCATGCAGCCGGGACTTTTTAAATTTATTTCTCCAGACCATTCATCTTCAGACTACTACTTTATACAATACGCTTTCTCTAGGTAGTAATTACAACAAATCAATTTTTCCCAAAGAATTCATCGAAAGAATATCAGAATCCTTCTTTAATGATGGCATTCAACTTTAACTGAACATCATTGAAATCTAAGGTAAAACCTTTAATAATAGAACAAGGACGATATAAAATATTTTGACTCAAAGATTACGAAAAATAAATTAATAGGAAAATATACGTCAATATTTATTACAATAGAAATTAACTGCTACACGTACCAAAGACATTTTTTAAGCAGGTAAAGTACACATCGATTCTAAAAAAATGACTGTCAAAAAATGTAGAGACTTATTCCAGCCTGAGCATGTTCGATTCTGAATGAACGGCATTGGCTAATCTAAGTAAATATATCTAAAACTGCGCCTATCAATTTTTCTTAACGCGCTTAAAAATAATAGGCTGTAAAGTTGTGTTTGTTTGAAAAGAGATTTAAATAATCTCCGATATGTTCATATTTAAATAGTAGTAAATATGTCTCTGTTTAACTAGCATATCCTTTTCAAATAGAGAAGTTGTTTTTAATCTTCATAAGGGCTAGTGCTATTTTCTTACCACAGCACTCAAAATTAAGTGAATGGTATGCTGCGTTAAATTTGGATTACTGACTTATTAAACATGGTAGCACACAGTCTACTGCATAAACTGAGATGTCACAGAGGTTCCATCAATGAACATTGGATTGTGCAAAAGTTTCTGACCGAGCTCTACACTCCCCAGGACTGACAATTACCATATCTTGAATCTTTGTAATTTTTCCTCCTTCCAAAATCATATGTCACATGAAAGGAAGAAAACTTCAATACAAGCATATTCGATGATATACATTAATAAGACACGAGTGATGCATTGTTGGTTGATATTGTTAACCATTTCCGAATGGTGCAAATGTTACTTATAAAGAGACTCCACATTTTAAGAAAAATATTTTTGAAGAGGATATTTCTATGCAGCCAAATTATAGATTCGTTAAATTTTAACATGGATAAGTTCTATAGACGGCAATATATATGTTAGATTAAAGGGATTTTTAAAAATTAATAACAAAAAATCTTAAGTTACCTCCTGTTCAAGTCAGATATATTGATAGAGGACTAGTTACGAAGACACGCCCACTCGTAAAAATAGGGAACTTTTTTGAAGGGGTGAGTTGTAAATATTGTTTTTAAATTAGCAAACATTAGACTTTTTTTTTCAAGGCGCAGGATTTGTCAAATTTATCTCTCAATCCATGCCGTGTACGAGATTCACGTAATTTGTTTTTTTCAATATCACGTTGATATTCCATATTTTAGAAATTAACTATTACATTCCTGGTCAAATGGGGGAAAACATAGATAGATAGATAGATAGATAGATAGATAGATAGATAGATAGATAGACTTTTTTTATTCTGTAACACAAAGAATTGTGACAGAAGTCCGGGAGAAAGAAGTGGGGGCTGGTCTTCATTAACTATCCTAGTCAATCAGATTCGCGACCCATTCATTCATTACAATTTGCGCCATTACCTCTCGATCCTGCATTCACGAAAATACCGCATATTCACAGGACGACCTACAAAACAATACATGAGATAAAAAATCTGACGAGAGTCCAGAAATGTCCTCTCTTTTTTTCTTGATTTTTTTAACAAAAATATATAAAAAATTCCACGATTCTTGAAATGATGGCGGGGGGGGAGGGGGAAACAAACTAAAAAGTTACACTAAGAATAAATCGAAACAAATGTTAGTAAGAACCATCTACACCCCAAAATAACAAGAGAGGCCGCTGTATTCTGCCTCTAGACAGAATCAAGGAGCACAGCCGCTAATGAAATAGTCAGGTTAAAAATAACAGACGGAATGGGAAAAATTCGAATCTTGAACCAGCTGAGATGAAAACAGGGGACAAAAACGAACTGGTGAGATATGGAATCTTGACATGGGTCATAACAAAAGATAAAGCGAGGAACAGGCCAGGAACAACACTTATTCACATTAACTAAGAAAAGAAAATAGTGTCTAATTTAACCAGAGAAGTGTTGAAAGGAAACATCCCCGTTGCACTTAAGTGGACAATAAATGAGAAAATCAAGGCTCGTCCCGGCCCCAACAAACCAGGCTCGCCTCAATTACCCACCTTTCGCTGAAACCTGTCGAAGTCAAACCCTTTCGATCCGATCTGATTTTTACACTAAGCTGAAGCTTAAATAAAAGGACCAGATCCTGGTGAGAATAACGTTCATCCCGCAAGATTCCCTCCATTCGCGTCGTCCACACCACTATTCTTGCCATGGCTAGCAACGTAAAAACAACATCAGGTGCGATCAGAGCCGTCAACGCACCGAAATGCTCCCAGAAATGGCGCGCCTGAGGACAATGGTGGAATGCGTGCGAAGCCGTTTCCGCCTTTGTCAAGGTCACACCTATGACAGTTTAGCAAATCTGCCTCACACCATCTGAAGAACAAGTCTTTGAGAGGTCACACATTCCGAACCAATCGCCAGCTAAGCGAAAACTCAGGGTTGCTAAGATAATCCGCTGTTGGTGACAAAGACAAAAAAGAGCGCAACTCTTATGCCGATAAGCCGACCCGGTCACACACACGATCCTTCCTGACCCCCTCCACTAATTCAGGATACAATAGTCTCCGATGCAAAGAAAGGTCACTGGGCCAAGGAATAACCTTCAAGGCCGACCGATACACGAATAGATAGATATTAGATAGATAGATAGATAGATAGATAGATAGATAGATAGATGGATAGATTGGAACAGAATTAGATGCATATATAGATACTCTCAAATCTGTACCCTGTCTGTACAAATTGTGAATCTCAAAATATATATATATATATATATATATATATATATATATATATATATATATATATATATATATATATATATATATATATATAAATTTTACACATATATATATTATAGATACTTATCCTCTCTCTCTCTCTCTCTCTCTATATATATATATATATATATATATATATATATATATATATATATATATATATATATATACAGAAAATATATACACCATTTACTTTTAAATATTTACATATTTTTCCGCATATATATATATATATATATATATATATATATATATATGTGTGTGTGTGTGTGTATGCTAGAACCTTCATACACAATAACACGCATGCATACATAAATTTATATAAATATATATGTATATATGTGTGTATGTACGTGTATGGATACGCACTCACGATCTCTTTATCTTACGCACATATGCATATACGTATTTGTATACATACATACATACATATATATATATATATATATATATATATATATATATATATATATATATATATATATATATATATATATATATTCAAAGAGATTGTAATATGAGTAAATTTTTCATTATGAAAATAAATTGCACAAAAGGATTGATTTCTTTTATGATTCCAATCTTGGTGATTCTTATGCATAATAAAAGTATTACCTCAGCATATGCAGTTGGTGCTAAGAATAACTGACAAATTTGATTTATATAGACGTCTACATTAAACTGCAAATCAGTCTGAGATTCTGCTAATGCCAAGTAATAAAATCACCCGATCAAAATTATTCAAAGCCATAAAAATTTACAGAAGTAAAAATATCTAAACTATTCTTAACCTTTCCACAAATTTAAATTTTTTCAATGTCCAAATTACTATCACAGTAAAGTGGCGCATGCGCTTTATATTAACACTTTAGTACTTGTGTGCATTTTGCTTTCATTTTTGTTTATTTTTTGCATACATTTTATATCTTATCTCTCACAAAATGTGATCTTAAGTATATAGAAGAAAAAGCTATCAGCCTATATTAATAATTCGCACTGCGTTTTATGAGTTGAATGTTAGAGCATATTCAAGTGGCCATCGAATACATATACATTGCCTTATTCATTTGAATTCTGGACAAAAGTTTACATTTTATTAAATAAAGTGCATCATATATTTTCTAATGTTTCATTTGCTCGTCAGCAAAACTTCCGTTTCTTTCCAAATCAAATGTATTAGTAGAATCAAGAATAAATTTAATAGGTATAAGTCTATATTATAAGTTTCTAGCATCTCATTAGAAATATTTTTTCAATGACGTTTACAACGTTGGCTGTAAGACGATATGTTTTATTAAAAATTAATGTCAATATCGAATTATAATTATTGAGCAAAATTTTGGCTTTAAAAAACAAACGGACATCTCCCAGAAAGATAAGATATTTTGAAAAAAAAACTCATGGATTTCTACACAACTAAAATCAGTGTAAGATAACACAAAACAGAGCAAAGTATATGCAAAAAATAGAGATGTGACTGATATAAATGAATCAAGTGATATATTATATTGAAAATTAATGTGAGTATTTGGACACAACATTTGAGAAAAACATTGACCGTAAGAATGATACTTACGACTTATAGTAAAATACAGAAAACTAAAGGGATATATAAACAGTGTGAATCAAGGTTGGATAAATCAAGAGAAGACAAGTAATACATCAAATTCTTGATAAAAATGAAACATCTGAGACGTGTGTATAAAAAAATGTAACCAAGTATAGAAAAAAAGCCAGAGATGCAACAATAGAGTATATATATATATATATATATATATATATATATATATATATATATATATATATATATATATATATATATATATTGAAAATTCTTTTCAGAACTTCCAAAATCCTTATTGTTCACACACACAATGTTAACGGAAAACATGATAAATCAACAAGAATAAAATCTTTAATAATAATAATAATAATAATCCAATATGTGATTTAGAAAAAACAAATAAAGTACTGTGGCCATAAGAACATACCACTACCTGCCTTTGGTCTTCCCACAGAATTGTTAGGTTGTGTGACCATAGCAGAAATCGATAGATGATGATGATGATGATGAAGAAGAAGATGACGACGACAAACCCGGTAAAATAGTCATAATATTACCTATCAAAACATAATATCTTCAATTATAAATGATCAAAACTTAATATTAAATTCATTACAGCTACATCCAAAACAGTCAAGGGTATGAATAAATGAATAAAACAAAAAAAAGATCACAATAACAATTATGCTGAAGAAAGGATGGTCCTTACAATATACTGGCGAAAGTATAAAAAATTACTTACAAAAATCTATTAATTAACATTCCTAATTATTCTGACTATGTTGTCAAAACATCTACTATATTAGATGACATAAGCAAATTCCAGAAATTAGATAATACCTCGTTTGATGACAACGTGAAAACGGAAATTAAGTTAAAAATGGCTTCTTGAATTTCACTAAAGAACGTTTCTTTCTAAGCAGTGGTATGAAAGAATTCGTTTTGTGGATTTCCAGTGTCTTAGGATGCATGGTCTACCTAAAATTCATAAATCGATTATTCCTCTCGGACCCATTTTGTCCATGGTTTGTTCCTTCTAGCATGAATTGGCAAGGTGGGTTGTCGTAAATTCTTGATTCTGTTGTACATACAATGTGTGAAAACACGTGTGATACCAGCCACCTACCAGCCGCCAACTAGGGGAGATAACACAGTTTCGCTAGCTAATGTGATACTACGACCCCAGGCCGCACCAACAGCTGTTAACACCGGGTAGACTATACTTTATTCTGTACACGTGTTTGATCCTTGCGATTTTTTTGTAATTGTAAGTTGGATTTTAACGTTGAGATAAAAGCGTCTAATTTTGATCATTAAACAATACACAACGCGCTTGGAGCTACTGTTATCAATGACGTAGGATTGAATTCTTTACAGATGTGGTTCATATAGAAATCAGCGTTGTGTTGCGAGCATTAATTAAATTAAAATTGTACATTTTTTTCTTGACCAGATCTAACTCCCTGTCTCTTCAGCTGTGATCAGGAGGCGACATGAAGTACACTTCAGGCTCCGGGCAGTGATTCCCATCTTCTAATCGAAGTAAACGATTGACTGTACAAAGAATCCACGGTAACACACACACACACACACACACACGTGTGTGTGTGTGTGTGTGTGTGTGTGTGTGTGTGTGTGTGTCGATATATCAATATTTTGAAATAAACTAATAAAAATAAATGCGTTATATATAAGTATGTGACAATTGCGATGCGGACGCAAATATAAATATATGCAGATGCCTAAGGTAATTTCTGTATTCAATATAACTTTTAATTCGCCTATTACAGATATCTATGTTTTAAGATATAAACATAGATATCTGTAATGACTGAAATTTTGGTCAAATATCAAATGTAAATACTGGGATGTGGCATAAAATGTGCACAATGTTTAAATAATGACTTTCAAAGTAATCCACTCTCTCTTTCATGTACTCGCATATATATATATATATATATATATATATATATATATATATATATATATATATATATATATATATATATAGAGGTTTATCCTGTACAAGGTAAAGAATTATATTAACAGAGAGTGTATATGGGTTGGAGGGTAAAATAACAGTTAAATCTAGTCATGAACAGGTTAAAATTGTAGGGATAGGAGAAACATCCACTAGGATGCCGGTTCCCCAGAGCTGCGGTTCGCGGGAACTATCTTTTCGAGTGAAACGTATTACTCACCGATGGAATATGGAAGGAATGTAAGCGGTTTACAACAATGTAAGAGAAATGGCGCGCCTTAGCCGTAAAGATTGGAACTGTCGAAAACACGGAAAACAATTCGTTCGGAATTAGTGATAGAGCTGTGAGAGGGCTACATCATTCGCCTCTAAGAGGGAAGTTGGAGAATGGAAAATAATTTTCCACCCGGAAAGACTCAGAGAGCATTGAAAACAGAACTTCATGCCAAAAATTGCTATGTGACATGTAACTACATCTACTGACACCTTATATATATATATATATATATATATATATATATATATATATATATATATATATATATATATATATATATATATATATATACACTGCGTGCCAAATTATTATTGAGATAACTTTTTTTCTAATATTTCAAGAACCATCCAATCAATTCACACAAAATTTACACACAATGTTGGCAACCCTAACCTGCGCAATCACTAAAGTTTTCGTACTGATGTGTGCAATGTAAATAAACTAGCGCCATATTTGTTATCAGCACGGTGATTTGCACGTGCCAAATTATTAGAAGAGTGTAAGAATTTAGTGAAAAGATGGGCCGTAAAAGCAGTTTAAGTGATGCTGAAAAGAAAACTATCACCTCAGAACTCTCAAAAGGTAAATCTACCCTAGAAATTTCTAAAATGATAAGGAAGTGTCATCAAATAGTGAAAAAGTTCACTGCCGACCCTTCACAAGGAGGTGTCATCAAACAGTGAAAAAGTTCACTGCCGACCCTACTCAAGTACGCAAAAGGGTACATAAAGGTTATTTCATGTCGTCTCATGTCACGACTTAAACGAGAGGCCACGAAGAACCCTGGACTTACCAGTCTAAAGCTTTTCAGTTGCATTGGGGATCCTACTGTGTCTAAAATTACTCGGTGTCAGTATCTGAGGGAAATAGCAATAACAGTCAAACCTATATCGAAGCCTCCATTGACGAGAAATCACATTCAAAATCGATTGAAATGGGCCGAGGACTATATGAAGATTGACTTCTTTAAAGTTTTGTTCACAGATGGAAGCAACACTTGATGGGCCAAATAGATGGTGCAAAGGCTGGGTAATGAACGGACAGAATCGCCATCAGCGTTTGAGACGCCAACAATGCTGTGGAGTCATAATGATCTGGGGTGGTATTATTGGAAAAACATCAGTGGACCCATGGAGAGTACCAGATGGCGTCAAAATGACAGCTGATGCATACATAGCATACATACATGAAGGAGCATCTTGAACCGTGGATGAAAAGGCAAAGAGTTGCCTTCAGAAGGGCCAATGTTTTATGCAAGATAATTCTCCCTCACATGCTGCTCACAAGACTACTGAATATTTGAAACAGTTAGGCTTCGATGGACCTCGAAAAACGAAGTGGTCAGCAAATTCTTTGGATTTGAACCCAATCGAAAACATTTGGAGCATCATGAAGCGAATACTCTACGCCAATAGAAGACAGTTCAGGAGCAACGCATTACAGCAGATGACATCCTACAAATAACAGATTCTATGGATCGTCGACTTCTTCAAGTAATTTCAAAACAGCGAAAGCACATTCCCTATTAATTTGTTTAAAACTGTGACTTTGTTTGTATCTGTTATTATTTGTTTGATTATCTTATTTATTAGCGTCTTTTGATCATAAACATTCACGTGCAAAATTAATAAACGTTTTGTTTGCTCAATTCTGGGAATTTGACTAAACCATTCTAATAATTTTGCACGCTCAAATCCCCGTGCTGATAAAAAATATGTGCAGTTCAAAAATTTCCGTGATTGCTCAGGTCAGTGTTGCAAACATTTTGTGAAAAATTTTGTATGAATTGATTAGACGGTTTTTGAAATATTAGAAAAAAGTTATCTAGATAATAATTTGACACGCAGTGTGTATATATATATATATATATATATATATATATATATATATGTCTGTATATCTGTGTATATATGTATGTATTCATATTACAATGACACATTACATATATATATATATAATTACACACAAAAACGCGCTTACAGACAAACAGACACGCATATATATATATATATATATATATATATATATATATATATATATATATATATATATATATAATTGATACTGCACGTAGTACCGATAGTATGTTTTATATTGACCTCAATGCCAACTTTTTTTCTATGCATATGCATTCTTTGAGCACTTTTACTCATAAAAAACTTAAAACTATCTTTTTCGGATATATATATATATATATATATATATATATATATATATATATATATATATATATAGAGAGAGAGAGAGAGGGATAGAGAGATAAATAGATATAGAAAGTTAGAAATATATTTTCCATCATATATATATATATATATATATATATATATATATATATATATATACCAAGATCGTTGTCAGGAAAGGAAATATGTTTTAAGAGACCTTGATAAAAAAACAAAAAAAACTAGTCGACAGAAATATCTTTAATTTCATCTGTATGTTTACCAGAGGACCTAACACCTTTGGCATGGAAATATCCCGAACAAGGAAAGACATAAGAAAGAAAACAGCGAAAGGCAAACACCTACCTACACAGTAATGTAATGTGTTCAACGCCCAAATTAGCCACACATAGCAAAAAACGCTTCCCAATATCAACACTTAAGAAAGGACAACTGAAGTCGGTACTCCAGTTTCAAATTCTTGCGATCTTCACACGACTAGAAAGCATATCTATCTATCCATCTATCTATCTATCTATCTATCTACTTTTTTCTTCTCTAGTATAACAACAGGTAGTTGGGTAGATAGAGAAAGAAACACGATGAGAAGTATCACAGTTCATCAGTGTAGCTAGACACCCGGTTGCATCTAGCAAGGATCACACCCGACAAACCCGACTGAATTGCGTCAGTCGGGGATTCTACCACTAAGCCGTTGGCGCTCGGTGGGGATGAAAATGAATTTAACCTTTTTTTTTTTTTTTTTTTTTTAGAAAAACACACAGTGACTGAGAGAACTCGATTCGATTTACCGAAGAGTCATGCATTATTAGCCGTAATAATCTCTGTTTACAAACCCACACTTCCTCCACAGAGAGCTCAACCGAAATAATTCTTTTTAGGAGCATATATATTATTATCCACAGAGTGACTGTTTTGCTGTATCACAGGCCATCAGTGTGTCTAGACGTCCGGTTATATATATATATATATATATATATAAAGAAAGAACAGCAAGATATATAATCCCATGTTCTTATAGATATCTTTATTTTTACAAAATAATGCTCAATGTAAATTTACAGAGCATTAATATTATAAATTAATTGATTTAAAATATGTTCTTTTTCGCTACACAGTTCTAACCATGTTTCAAAAATGGAAGCTAAAAGTCACGAATTTAATTTTCTGATTAAATTAAAGACATTAGTTCCATTTCATCCTCAAGCGAATTTTGGAGAAACTTTTTAAAATTACTGGGTTTTAAAGACACAGCTAAAACAAAATTCATGTTTCCAAGGTTACAGATAAATCTATTTTTCTAGACAGGGGTGGCTGGGTTTTTAATATGTCTATAATTTAATGTATCAGTTATTGCTACGTTTGGGTCGTGGGAAGGGATGTATTTTTCAATGAAATCTAACTTCCGTTAAAATCGTGTCGTCTAGATTTTTTAAAATTATATTGTTAACGGCTAAAATTCTTACGGCATAGAAAACCCAGCCCCGTTCTTCTTCTTCTTCACATTCTTCTCCTCCATTTCTTTTACACCCAACGTCGTGCCTTTGCTTATTTATTTTTGAAAATACTAATATAGCATTTATTTGTTTTCTGAAAAAAAGAAAGAGTTAAGAGGTCATTTGATAAAAATCACCAATGGCTACCGCAACATTGAAAACAAGGTAGCGGATTCAACTGACCTCCTAATTTTAAAATTTAAAAGCTCTATATATTATTTTAACTTATATTTTATTTTTTCACACGCGTCTCGAGCACTTTTTAGCACGACTGTTTCCTTGTCTGATTCAACTCTGACATGCAAGAGTCTTCGTTTAGAGGAATAACGTTCTCCGGTCAGTGGCGTGTTTGCCTAAACATAAACACGTCTAAATTTACCTCCATCTCTGTTGTGCGCTAATGACTTAGTGGGACGAACTTCGACTGATACTATATCAGTCGGCTTGAGGCAATCGGATGTCTATCCACACTGATGAGCTGAAAAATAGTCTGTCCGTGGATGACTATATATATATTGTGATAATTTATAGTTCGAATGTTATACAGATAGATATGAACAGTTCGACATTTATATATTTATATATATATATATATATATATATATATATATATATATATATATATATATATATATATATATATAATGATTTATTTAAAAATATGATTCCAACTCGCGACATAAATACTAAGGAACATTGGATTATTTACCTAACCAGTTCCTTCCTATTTTCTATATTTTCACATAATATATATATATATATATATATATATATATATATATATATATATATATATATATATATATATATATATATATAGTAGTCGTGGGTACGACGTATGAGGGTCAAGCAGATCAGTTCCCAGGAAACCGACAGCCCGACAACAGCACATGAGATTTGATTATAGTGGTGAAGGTTTCGTGCAGGACCAGCCACACTTTTTGAAGGGCCGAATTCAGAGACATGGTGCACTGAGTGCCACCAGGTTCCCACACAACCCTCTGCAGGTTTTGAATTCAGAATTGTCCTTCTCCTAGACCAGTTGCCATCAAAGGCTATAGAACCTAGTCTGTCCTGCTATGTACCCATAGCTGGAGGGAGAAGAAGAGGATTCACACATTTCCCAAGGCTATTAGCACGTAACTGAATGTAATGTATTCGACTGGAATTCGAACTCGGCTGTGCGATTCCTCAATCAATATATATATAATATATATATATATATATATATATATATATATATATATATATATATATATATATATATGTGTGTGTGTGTATATATTCCTCCCGACAGATAAAGATAAGTAATATCAATCTTTTTTCACGTTGTAAACGCTAATGTCAGACTTGAAAAAGTAATTTATATTTTTATCAAAATTTTATTTTTCTGAGTCAGAATCATTCATTTTTGAAAACCGTTTTTTCTCTCCGTATTTAAAATTTACCTCCTACGAGACAAATCTAAAACGGTCAGCATGAATTACATTACCATTAAAATCTGCCCGGATATAGAAAAAGCGTGACGAAAAATTACAGAATTCTGACAATAAAAATAGTAAACTAATCAAAATTATGTTATATTCTGGAATTCTTGGAATGTATATTGGATGCGTAATATTTTGCTGGCTATATTTCGGTAAAAAATATTTCCATGTATGATTTTTTTTTGTATACTATGCACAAGTCGATATGTACACTCAATTTTGTAAACGTATGCATATTTAACGGACATGTATGTTGCATTTGTTGTTGGTGTTTATTTTAAATAAATTTAATAAATAAATTAATATATGCAAAAGAATAAGCATAGGAAGAGAAAGAAGAAATAATTAGTTAATTAAAATAATAATAATTTATAGCATTGCTTGATAAGTGGTGTATCTATGGTATGACAAGTAGGGCACTTACGAAGGGCGCAATTTGGAGATGAGAGCCACTACGCCATTAAATACTGAACAAATCATGTGTATTCTAATATTCATTAATTAAGAATTAAGCACGAATTGACCTCGTAATATTCGACAGCGAAGTCAACAAAAACTGACAGCATCGAATGTGGCCAGAGACAGTTTTGTTGACTTAGATATTGTGCAATCCTGATTTGCATATTTGCATTAGTGAAAGCAAGAAAGATGTCGTTTCAGTCCTGATTGGCTTCTTCCTTAGTTCTTTGCTTTAACCTGTCGTCGCTGAACTCCCAGTTCAAAACATTATTAAAATATTTTATATACATTTATTGTTATTACACTTTCATAATTTCCCCAAGAATAATGTAAAAATTTATTTGAAATGTGATGGAGTATTTTATTGAAAAAAAACAGCAGACTTTGCCCTCTCGCTATCTCTTCGAAGAGTAAGATATATTCACTGCATGAATTCTTTGAAACAATAATTTTAAATGAACATTTCATTCATAAATAGGCTTATTATATTTAAGGAAGGTTTTACAAATAGGTTCCAACTTGTTGAAGGACAATTAAAATGAAAATTTCAAACACTTTCTCTGCACTATATAAGACGCTATTCCTAAACAGAACTTTTTTTTTTGTATGAAAACAAAACATCGTAAGTGACTATAACAAACCTGACTGGAATTGGAACTCGGCACCCCGATTGTCACCCCTGAGTCATTATTCATTACACTGCGCCCACATTGAAGCACCTGGTTTTCCCAAGTGGTCACCCATCTAGATGTTGCTTAACTTCAGTTCAGTATGTGAACCCGTGTTTTAAAGTGATATGGCTGTATTCCGCGATAAATGTGTGCCATAATTTCGTAAAAGATTAAGTTCATGGGTTGCTATTATATTTTAAAAATTTAAATTACTTTCAGTTTAATTATGTAAGATAAAAGACAGTTTCCTTAATGAAATACTATCAAGTATGTTATATATTACTGAATCTGTCTCGTATTTTTGAACTAGTGGTCTACTTTGCAGTTTGGTAGGGTGTGAGATGTTTAGATAAGGGGTGACATTTTAGGCCCTTGATATGGACAATTAGTTTCCATAAATAGGATTCTGTGCGGGACTGATATGAGATTTTAATAACAAACTATCAATCTCTTGAAAAATAAGAAATAAGGTAGATGCCGCGTTGAAACTGTCATCACGAATTGATCAACAATAATTTGTAATTGTTGCTGGCGGAAGGAACCCATTCAGAATTTCGATATGTTATAAATTTATGGAGATTTCTTTGCGATAAACTTGTCATTAAGTAAATGGTAAAAAAGATAAGATCAGAAATACAACACAAATCAAAAAATACCTTCATAAAAAAAGAAGTCATGTCTTTATATCTCGTAAAATGGATGAAAATCTAGCGGTTGTTTAAATATGGTGAATTTGGAAAATGTCTACTTTGATATGTTTCGCCGGTGATCGGGCGTCATCAGAAAAAATATAATTTCTTTTTTCAAGAACAAATTATACATTTCATTCACATTCATAAGGTGCAGCATGGTGGTATTGCTTCCCCAAGCCGAAATGTCCAGGAAGTCTGTTCTGGAGATTCGAACACGGGTCTCTGTCTGCGAAAGCAAACGTTGTAGTCACGCTGCTTATTAATAAACAGATTTTTGCCGCTTGGTGTTGACCTTAGTATTCACGTTTATATTTACATATACCCTATATCTGATATTGAGCATTAATTTTACCCATAAATATAGAACATCTTAAAACTGTGTATTTATCAAATATAATATATATATATATATATATATATATATATATATATATATATATATATATATGTGTGTGTGTGTGTGTGTGTGTGTGTGTGTGCGTGTATACCTGTACACACACACACACATATATATACATATTTTACACACACACACACACACACACACACACACATAATGGGAGAGTCCATTATATATATATATATATATATATATATATATATATATATATATATATATATATATAATGGACTCTCCCTTTGGTTTCGATATATGAGGATCGGAGAGATTAATTGTTTCAGTCATGAAATTCTATGCGATAATCTTAAGTGGCACTTAAGACCTGCTAGTGATTTACAAAAGAGGCCACATATGCAGCAAGCGTGAGGATTGTGGAATGAGATCACTGTTAGATTGGCTGTCCGTTTAGATCTTGCTTTCGCTTCTGGAAGACGATTCAGACAAGCAGATTGAAAACTGCTGAGTCTACTAGAACATGTTGATCTCCATTCTACCCGCTCCAAGTCTAAGGGTCTTTGTTATGTGGTATATTGACAGCTGACATCTTGTTCTTCAGCTTGGCTTTCTATCTTAGACATAGGCGTCCTATATTCCTGTAGCCCTGATCTAAATGGCTGTACATTAGGATCTTGAGTATCCTATCATCAGACATTCTCAAGACATGACCAATCCATCGTAACTGAGGCTGCATGAGAAAAGTTTCGATTCTCGAATATTACATCTGTTAAACAGGTCTACGTTAGATGTCCTATCTTGAAGGTTAACTCCACAGATTTTGTACAAGTTTAGTCATGAGATACAATGATTTTTCCTCTTTTTTGTTTACTTTGCTTTTATTTCTTTTATATATTATGTTATCTTATATATATATATATATATATATATATATATATATATATATTTGTTTATGAAAACTAGGTAATCCGTATGGGCGGACCCAAGGAGGATAAAATCCAGAGAGGATGTAAATCCAGAGCAAATAATTTAAATAGAAACACATTGAACTTTAAGGTTCCATGTAATAAATTATTTCACCACATCCCTTTTAAAGGACTGTGGATCATCATACCTTATGTTAGTAAATGATTCCTTTTGTAAACAATATTTGTTTCGTCTACATCTCTTCGCACCCTAAAAGACATTTTTTTATCAAGTTTTCTTCGGTGCGCTGGCCTCAAGCCAAGATAAACAATGATTACAAAAAGGAGTAGCTACTCTAATAATGTTATCCACTAAAAATAACTTTGGTATTAATGAAAATATATCGGATCAAAACATTATATATATATATTATATATACATATATATATATATATATATATATATATATATATATATGTGAAAAAATATAGTTTTAAATTATGCTATATTTATGTCTTAAAGAGCTCGTTAAAAGAGACAGAATGTACGTAAATATATATGTGGTCAATGAGGTCAACACCCAGTGGTGATGACTGTTTTATTCAGGCTTATACACAATCTTCAGGCCATGTGTTGTGTTTGGCTCGACTATTTATATATGCTGGTCAATGATACATTATGGGTAAGTCTATTGTGTTATTTAATGGGCGGTAATGGTTAAATTTCAAATTATTATAGGACCTATCGATTAGAAGTTATTGGCGCTTCAATTGCAGTTTTGTGTCTGTTTTATAGTTTTTTGTTAACTTTTTAATGATTATTTCTTATTGTCTAATTTATTATTTGTTCTTGATTTTTATTGTTGTCTTTCCTTGTGTTTAAGCTGGTACTTGTAATTTGTTAATTTGTTTCTTATTTACTTAATTTGTTGACATATTTATTGAAATGGATTTTTTTTAATTTGCGTATTTATTTTAACATTTTTAATTTAATTATTCTTTTCGAATCGACTTTCGCGGCTCTGCAGTGCACTAACATGCTTGCAAACCCTGCAACAGCTATGCGATTATTATAAATGAAAAAAATAAACGAATATCCATTTTTATCACATAAATTATACCCGCGATCTACTGTACAAATTAATTCATTTGCATCCATATAAATTATTGCCTAAATTTCATTTAAGTTTGATGTCTTTAATCTTAACATTTTGGCTGGTTGGAACTTATCTTCTAGTTAGAGACAAATAATATATTTAAACATTCATCTTAAACACCCTTACACACACACACGCATATATATATATATATATATATATATATATATATATATATATATATATACTATTTTATATATATATATAAAAACTGACAAACTGACCAGAGAATTCAGAGCAACATGTATCTGTCCAGCTCTTATCTCAAATAACAACTTAAAAGAGACTGTTTGACCAACACAAGGAATGTTAAAAGATTCACGATAAAAAGAAAAAAAAAAAAAAAAAAAACAACTGAAAACTACAAACAAAAGTTCATTTTCTCCAGCAAGATATTCATTTCTGTAGTTTAGTGCTAACAGCAAGCAGAAATATTTCTCCTCCCGATAATGGCTATTTTGGTCGAAACTACTCAAGGAATCTAAATGGAATAATAATAAAAAAAAAACGAAAGAATATTAATCTACAACCCAGTGTGTCTAAAGATTTTAATTTTTTATTGTTCAATATATATATATATATATATATATATATATATATATATATATATATATATATATATATATATATTGTGACGTTTGACGAAAGCAGATAGCCTAAACACGCATATACGCATATATTAGGGTTAATTTCCGCCTAGCAACAGAATAAAGGTCACGTGGGAGTCTTATGACATTTTTACTTTCCACATGTCAAAACAATAATTGTAACTTCTATCTCATCTCTTTTGTGTATGTGTTGGCTTCTGCATTCTATTCATAATAATTCATACTTATATTTTAGTATGTTCGGGTTCAGTTGAATCCATTTGGTGTCAGGCGAATTTTGATATCCCAACGTAAGTTTTGAGATCTGGTCGTTGGATGTTTTAACTCATACTTATCTGTTCTTTTATTTTAATATTTGTATATTTGTACATATTAAAATTCTTGTATCAAAAATCGCTAAGCCTTATAGTTCATCCTTGTATTGTGGATCGGTATTCGTGTTGAAAACGAAGCGGACCTTCGAAAGATTACTGTTCGATTATCCCAATCAAACAGTGGTCTTAAAAATATTTTTGTTTACCAATTGTCCATTGTCACGATCTGAGAGAGATAGCTTGTATCTCTCCACAGGTGTGAGAATGTGTATCTCTCATAGTCGGCGTATGATCGCCCTATAAACCCATTCGTCGACTGGGGCATATGACAATATATATATGTTATGCAAATATCTAAACGACTTGCTTATGCCGCTTATATTAAACTGCATAAATGACTAAATTCTATGAAGTGTGAGAATTTAGGTGTGGACAGCTCCCACCTAGATATAAGTTCAACACAAATCATCAAATATAGTGACGTTCATTCATCAGCGAGTGGACCCATAATTTTCGCAAATCGCGATCATTAGTGGTTCTCTCAGGGAAGTCCCGTACGTTGAGCGTCGGTAGGGACTAAATCTCAACCCAGACGTCAGTTGGAACTTGTACATACAATCCATCATGAAAGATGATGGAAAAATGATCGGTTCCCTGAACAGTTCAAGTAAGTACCTTACTCTTTCCGTTATCCACTACATTTAAAAGAACCTGATCAGGCCGAATATGGTGTAGAGATCTATTATAACAACAGGAGCTGCCCAGACTTCTTTTCCCTGTCGCTATGGCCTCCGAAAGCGTCTCCATGTTATTTTAGATGATGAATCAATTTTCACCCCACATGCTCTTACCAAAAATATTTAAGCTTTATGCTAATCTCTTGTTCTTTCCATGAAATGTATTCAGACGAAAAGCATTCTTAATTCCTCCAGTTATAGCATTCACAGCTAAGATCCTCCATTTCAGTCACATTGCAGCGAACTACTATTATTCTTTTAGTATTTAATTCATGAAATGATAATTCTAATCGAGATGCTTTTTTCCACAAACCACTGATTCATGGAATCAACTCCCAAGTAGATGCTTCCGCGATCACTGCAATATTAACCTGTTCACGTCTGGGGTTAACCGGTTTATCCCTTAAATATTCACCAAAACGTTGATGTTTATTCTGTAACACTTTTTCTAGTGACTTTTTGTCCTTGAACAGGGTAAATATCATTTACAAAAAATGACTCTAGTAACGATAAAGCACATCAGAAATCATCTTTAAGGTGTGATCATCTATAGCAATTCAAGAAAATTTAAAACCTAAAGCATAAAACGTTGCTGTGAGTATGGCCATTTTCTGTGACAAGAGTAACTGCACATAAACGAATATAGAATAATATGTTTAATGGTACGTTTGTATGTAGAAATGTTTGAATATAATTAAATATGGCCGTTAGAGATTATGCAAGAATTGTTTAAGTGGATTTGTGTTTAACTGTGCGTGCTTTGTGTTATATCTTTGTTCATATGAAATCGTGCTAATCGTAGAATTGGCAAATGGATTTCTCTCTCCATTGACGAATCTGTTTGGCAATCGATGCTTATGCGGATGTACACATTTGTTGTATATCCATCTTCGTTCATATTTTAATCAAAGTGCACATGTGTGAAAAAATAAAATAAAATAAAATATCTGTGAACGTTATCTTTATGGGCGCCCTTACGTACGACTACTTATGTCTGCAAATGTGCATGTATCGCTGGGAGATTAGATGCCTGCGGACTTGCATTAGCAAATCCATGTTTCCTTTGTTTCTCAGTTATGGTAATTGCTTGCCCTTGGTATCCTTATCAAAGTCATGCTATGAAGGCCCACTGGCACCAACTTCTGCTTGAAGGTAGACATATTGGAGCCACATCTAAAGGAGAAAAATATCGGCAATAAAAAAGAAGATGCTGACGTTGATGATAACAATGATGGAAAATGACGATTTTTAAATTTCTGTTTTCGCTTATTTACGTCTCCTGAGAAGATTAGTCATATTGCAAAATGGATGGAGTAATGATGAAATAACAATGAACCATTTTGGCGATAATATAAATAATAACAAAGAATATAAATATTTTGGAGGCAGTGATGATGATAAAATATTCAAATTTAAAAGATATTCTTAAAATAATTTTTGGTACGGAAAATCTGATGTAATGCTATATTAGCGTAGAGTAAGGCGCCTCAAGACGATTCTCGAACGCCTTGAACCTTGTAAAGCATTTGTTACAGAAACCTCTTTATATCGTATTAGTAAACATGTATGCTTTTGCCTTTAACCTTGTAATAAAAAAGGAAACATACTTTACAATCATAAAGAGAAAAGTGAAATTTCTAGGGTGCATTATTTGGAAGGAGGGCTGAGAAAAATTAACACAAGACGAAGGAAAGAGGGACGGAAGAAAGCAGCTAATAAACTATCTAATGAGATTGTGTAAATAGTTGGTAAAACAGTGATTATGAGAGATAGCGAAAAGTCAAACACGACCATGAACTTTGAATATATTTGTCCGAATATGCATTATTTAAACAATAACTTCAAAAGTGAATGCAGGAATGATGGGGTTATGAAAGATGTGTTTCGGATTACAGTGATTTGTTTTGATAAAAGGAATTTTTGTAAAGGGAGGAACAAATTCCACAATGGCCTAGGGGATAGAGGGATTTACTCAGCATAATATCAAAAGTATAAGGCCCGCAGTGAGAAATGAAATGACAAATTAGTTGTAAAGGATCTAACGAAAACAGCTTGCTAACCATTGCAATCGACGAAGTGCATTGGTATTGCTGATATAAATTAAAATGTATTAAGCCATTAATGTACTGTGTCATATTTTGGGTTGGTTAGCCGATATTTAGAGGTTTTCATTAGCAACCAGTATCAATAAGAAATATCTACTAAAATATAAAACGGATTTTAAATTTATAACTCAACAAGCTAATTCGTTATGAACATAATTAATCCTGAATTTTTAATAAATATGATTAATACTCAAGATTTGGAATTAGGCCGATATAGCAGCCCAGATTAAGACTAACCCAGAATAGACACGGCTATATTTTAGGTAATCCGCCATTAGTATAAACAAATGCTTCTAAAAGTGTTATCCAGTCCCTAGCATTAACATTTTCAGGCAGTCATTAATAAGTTTGGGTGTGAAAACACCGAACCAAAGGAGTCAGTCAAATTTAAACACTATCAAATCTTTCTGACCAAATTAAATAAGCAATTTCATGTTAGTCCTACTAATAGGAAAACCAAGTAATCGAGATAAAACTGACGGCTGTATAATGCATACAGGAATTTCCTGCGGAGTTGATCCCTAGTATCCTCTGTGTATTCAATAATATACGTCCTATTATATTGGAAGAAGGGTGGGACCTAAGTATGTATATACTATTCTAGTCATTTTTTTTTTTTTTTTTTACCCGGGTGTAGAATCTAGCTTCGACTAACTTATAGTTGGTACAAAAACAATATATGTATAGAATAATTACGAGAATCCTCCAAAATGTTAGACCGGAATTTTAAGGTCCACATTAATTAGCTTGTTATTATGTGGAATTATAGTGATTTTTCAAGCATAAGCTTAGCTGTGCCACAAGGAGGATGTACCCAGTGAGGATCGAACTGACTACTCAGTTGTAATTGTTCTAGCGAGACAAGCTTGATAACCATTACACTGCCTGGAGGTGACCAGCGATTATCCAAGAGTAGCTCAGATGTGGCACAATGCCGAAAGAATGTGGCACCCAATCGAACTCATTATTCAATCGTAATTGTTCTAGCGAGACAAGCTTGACAACCATTACACGGTTCGAGGTGCCCAGTGATTTTTCAAGCGTACTTCAGATGTGGCACAACCGAAAGTATGGGGCACCCATGAGGATCGAACTCACTATTCAATCGTAATTGTTCTAGCGAGACAAGCTTGATAACCATTACACAGTTCGAGGTGCCCAGTGATTTTTCAAGCGTACTTCAGATGTGGCACAAGGCCGAAAGTATGGGGCACCCAGTGAGGATCGAACTCACTATTCAATCGTAATTGTTCTAGCGAGACAAGCTTGATAACCATTACACTGCCTGGAGGTGACCAGCGATTTTCCAAACGTAGTTAAGATGTGGCACAAGACCGAAAGAATGATGTACCCAGCGAGAGTCGAACTCACTATTCAGTCGTAATTGTTCTAGCCAGACAAGTTTGATAACCATTACACCACCTCGAGGTGTCCAGTGATTTTCCAAGTGTAGCTAAGATGTGGCACAAGGCCGAAAGACTGGGGCACCCAGTGAAGATCGAACTCATTATTCAATCGTTATTGTTCTAGCGAGACAAGGTTGCTGTCTAACCTCGAGCTGCACGATTTTTGTGGAATTATATATTGGAACTATTGTCGTAGTAATAACAAATATAAGGATGACGGAATTAATAGTTGATATGTAACAACAACAGCACTGCGGGGCGTGAGGGAAACAAGGCGCTGAGTTGACAATAAATTCTACAGCGGCATTATGTACAAAAGTAGTCATCGTCATTGTTGATTGTAATGATGCACTGATTAAGATGATCAAACAAAGTTATGAATATCTCCAGGAGAAAGTGTTAGAGGAAAATAAAAATGGAGTAAGAAAAATTAGAAAATATAAACAAGAAAAAAATCTTAGTTATGCAGAAATAAGATGTTAAGTTTATTTCCCGTGTAGCTGCTAGCCAGAATATTTCGGTCAATAAAGCGAAACCATCGGCTTCCTATCAAGAATAAATACATAGAATAATGCCCGTGGGTAAGTTGTGTGCCACAGTTTCTGGGGCGAGATTGAAGATCAGGAGAATTGAATCTTGATATCTTTTGTCGCTTATCGTTTGTAGCTCTTATATCGGACAAATGGGAAAAAAGATGTCTTTTCTTGTCTTGATTAGATTGCTCCAAAGGCAATAACAAAGACTAAAAAAGGTAAGAACCAAAATAATCAAGAAAATTACGATAAAAACAAAACAAATATATGTAAATAATAATAGAAAGAAAGAATAATATGATTTATCTGCAAAAGATATTGCAGGAACTGGAAAGCCGAGAAATAACACAAACAATCCACACGGTGGTATTACTAAAATCATCACGAAGATTTAGTAAAAGAGAACATGCAAAATAATCTGCATTTGTCTGACAATAGATAAGAAGAAATAAAACGATTTATTGAGAAATATACAATAACTAATAAATGGGAATAAGAATATCACAATTACAATCATGCTGTTGTTGTTGCTAATAGTTGTTGCTCAATGACTGTCAAAGACATGGAGGAATGATGACCAAGACTGAAAAAAATCAGAAAACTAACTCAAGATGGCCTGATCATAACCTTAGGCCACTGTTGAAAAATTTACGGAATATTTAAACCAATGGGGTCTCCCACAATTCAAAGTGATAATCATCATCTAACCGGTGTGCATATATAAATGTATGAAAATAACATTGTTATTAGAGACCACAAACAAAAGAAAAGTGTCTCCTTATTAATATGGTAGTCCTTGCGGACTGCAATGTATCTTTGAAGATCTTCAAAAACCTATCAAAATAGAAGGACAATGAAATCGATATCTCAATAATGTGGCACAATGGGAACATCAACAATCCCTGTTGTATTTGTAGCCCTAGAATTGGTTGGAAAACATTGCAGTAAACTAACTGAAAGGAATTTTTGGAACCCATGCCTTAAAAAAATACAAAAAATTGTTCTCGAGTAGAGCCCTCACCTTTTTTTATCATTGGAAAATGTTATGATGCCATTTTTAACCTGTCTCTGAACGGGACCCAGAAAGAAATGTGTACACACCAGAAATCAAAGGAAATAAAATAATAAAAATAAAAGCATAAAGAATAATTAGAATGAATGACTTGTGTTTTTAGAAACAATTAACTGAATATTTTGGATATTTCTTGAAAAAAGGTTTAATAACACACACACACACACACACACACACACAAAACACATATATATATATATATATATATATATATATATATATATATATATATATATATATATGGGAAAATAATAAATATATATGTGAAAAAATGTAAATTTGTCCAAGTGGATCCTAGTAATATATAAAATATTAAGATTGATCCACAAAATATTTTGATCCACAAAATAGCTCAATGTATTTATTACAGAGCAAATAATTATGACTCGATAAAATCCCAAATTACCTCGTACGGGGAATAGGCTTATATCAACTGAGGAGATTCGCCAGTCTTATTCAACCCCAGTATATGCTGGGTTCGTGACAGGATTAGAAATTTAACTGAGATGATTTTAGATGTTATTGTCTATTATATATATATATATATATATATATATATATATATATATATATATATATGTATGTATGTGTATGCATACATATATATATACATACATATATATATATATATATATATATATATATATATGTGTGTGTGTGTATGTGTGTGAGTTTCTGTGTGTAAAGAGGCAAAAAAATTTGAAATAAACTTATTCAAACAACAGACCACTTGAACACTGGATAATTCCAAGAAACTTCGAAGCCGAGTATGACACATCAAAAATCGATATTTACAATTAAATAATAATTTTCTGTATATATATATATATATATATATATATATATATATATATATATAGAGAGAGAGTGAGTGAGAGAGAGAGAGTGAGAGAGAGAGAGAGTAGGACCTCGTAGTAGTAGTAATTGAATTAGTTCCCCGACCAAGCTCGTATTGCAATTTACACTTATTCCAAAGCATTTTTTCACTCTGAAATTAATGGAAGATTAATTAATCTGTTCCCGTTCTATAAAGCGACCAAAATATCTATTTTAGTATTTAAAAAAATAGAAAAACAGACAGGAAGAAATTAAATTACAAATAGTACTTGTAATAAGAACATGATACGATAGAATGAAAGAAAGAGACATATTATTATTAAACTACAAACCTTTCATAAAAAAAGTTTCTGTCTTTTCAGTCAGAACTTAAGGACATTTTTCGCATTTGATTCGCTTTCGTTACATGCAGGTTGTTTGTTTTGAAAGGTATTAATAGAAATCTGTTTTGTTCTTTATTTCAAAATACACGAAAATGGTTAACACCATTTTCGTTGAACAACGCAGCTGCACGAATTGCGCTTAATTTTTGAGGGTGGTATTTTTTCCACAAAGTCGCGCATTTTTTTCCACATCGCCAGAATATATTTGATCTAAACTTGTAGGGGAAACCTCCGACACACGTTACTCCTTGAGTAGTTCTTTTACCTCTTCCATGTTTTGTTGCCCGTGAAGTAACTGACGTTCCTCTGTTGTCAACTACTCTTCGTGCTCGTCGGGAAAAGGAGGCAATCGATAGCGTTGACGGGTGAAGTTATCTGTGATACGCACTTCGAATCATTTTCTCCAAGAAAATGACTAAATGTTCTGGACGTCAATCGTCCACAAATGCGCTTCACCTTGCCTTTGACCCTGTTGAAATACAAAAAATTATACTCACAATTACAGCTGACACATACACCTCACACATGAAGAAGATGAAAAATGTTGTTGTGGCCTTATTAGGGCCAGAAATAAAGACACAAAAAGAGGACTTTCGCAAAACAAATATATTATCAGAAACAGTAATACAAACATATACAAACAAGAGTGTTACAGAAAGAATGTTTGGTCCAAATGTCAGAACTGACTGCTGGAAATTTCTCTTTCCAAAAGGCAGTACCTGATCCTATTTATAGCCGGGAGAGCCCATGCGTGAGTTGGTAAATTACAATAAAAAATGTGTTATCTTAATTTTTTTTTTGTTTTGATTTTTGTTTTACAAAAAATGAAAGCCATTTCTGACTTTAGATCTCTTGTTGGGACCAGTAAAGAAATGTGTATACAGCAGAAGCCCAAAGAAAGAATATTAATTTGGGCTACAAAAAATATTCCAGTCACTGACACGGATTTGTTTGTCAGTTGCCTAACATTATGCAGTTGGGTATGACATGTTTCGAGCCGTATGACTGTTGGCGAACAGAAGAGTATCACAGCCATGAGTTTATTTTTTAAGTTTGAAGAATATGGGTGTCAAACAGACTTGGGAGTCGAATATAGATATATGTAAACACCCTAAGTCAGATATCATCTGTGGAGTCTCTATTACTCGACATGAACTAAGTTGGCTCCATTTCGAAAGATTGATTATTTCCATTTCATCTCTCTGCAACTTTTTCGATACTTTTCTAACTGTCCCAGAAATAATAATAATAATAATAATAATAATAATAATAAGAAGAAGAAGAAGAAGAAGAAGAAGAAGAAGAAGAATACTATATCCGCACAATGATTTACAATTTTTTTCCTGTTACTTGCAAGGATTAGATATTTTTTCTTTTGTTCACTTTCTGTTATTCTCGAAAACCGACATCAACTGTTTAATGTATTTTCTTTCCACTGACGAGATTTTCTTTCCACTGACGAGATTTTCTTTCCACTGACGAGATTTTCTCTCCGAAGTCGAGATTTTGTTTTTGATGACGAAGGCTTGTTTACAAAGAAATAGTCGCCGGAAGGAAATTTTCAATACATTTAATTATTCAACTTCGCGAAAATTTCACTACATATTAGTTTCGCATAAATTTCAATATATACTAGTTTGGCAGAAAATCAATACATGCTATTCTATAAAAATACAGCAAACTTCATACTTATATAATTAATACTTCACTTTTTTCATGCTTCTTTTGATCTGTCTGTTTGTGAAAATACCACTGAAATACTACTTTATCATTTTTATACATTTAAATCTATTCGATTTAATCCACTTCATATATTTATAAAAAATAGGGTATTTTTTTCCACACAATCTTATAAAAATTTCATTGATTTTAGCATAATTTATTTCGTGGATGTTTTGGGCAGCGTCGACAAAATTTGTATATTTCGAGAATCTACAATTCCATTCTTGTTCGAACTTTCCCTCTGTTTTTTTTTTTTTTTTTTTTGTTATGAATATACTCTGTTTGCGTCAAATTCGCTAAGCTCTCTTTTCTCATTACGTGACTCCATTATTGCAATTATCTTTTTTTTATTATTCTAAGTGCACTTCTTCTTTTCTTTTCCATTTTCTTTAAAACTTACTCGGTGCTCAAACGTTGCGTCTAAGGCATTCTCAGGATTTTTCATTTCCCTTGCCTGAAGTTTTCTCGTCATATCTTCAAATATACAAATCAACCATTCGCCCTTGCATGGAGTATTGCTGCCATATATTATCTGGGGCACCTTCTGTTTACCTCGGAGCTCTTAACATGATCCAGAAACGGATATGTAATATAATTGGCCCTGATCTGGCGTCTCGTCTACAGTCACTCTCTCTCACAGACGCGCCGTCGCCTCTCTCTGTCTTTTCTACAAATACTTTCATGGTAATTGCTCCGATCAGCTGCTTTCACTGTTTCCCTGACTCCATGAATTCAAGCGCCCTACGAGGATGGCATCCCGCTCCCACCTTTACACTGAAGAAACTTTTAAATGTAGCCGTCTCTTCTACTCCAATAGCTTCATACCTCGCACCTCTCGCCTGTGGAACACCCTTCCCAATTACTGTTTCCCTGAGAGCTATAATCTCCAACTATTCAAATGTAATGTCAATCGACATCTCCAGTTACCATGATCTATCCACTATCCTTCTCCTCATCCTTTCTTCTATCACTCCTATCTGCTCTCGCTCCAAATCTTCTGCAACCCCCTGCATCCTAGTGGCTTCACGCCTTGTTCGGGGCGTAATGCTTTTAAAAAAATGTGAGTAAATAATCCAGCAACCATTGACATAAAAGGATAAAAGATATTGCATTGCAGTTCAAAATACTTTACTTTATTTCTAACCACATTTCCATACTTCTTCCTACTTTGATTTAGTTTTAGAAGGTATATTTTACTATTTCAATACGCCTTCTGTTTCGGCGCCATATTTGCCATCATTCTTTTTTTTCTTTTTTTTTTTTTTGCTATTATGCAAAATAACAAAAATGCATCTGAAATTCTATACGCTTGTTCTCCAGGAGCGAATCAAAATATTAAGACACTAGGAAATATGGTAAAAAACAAAGAAGGGAGTACAGAACTGCTATGAAATATATAATTTCCTTTATGTCACTGAAATCTGGCCATTCTCTTCATAGTTAAAAAGGAATAATGAAGCGACGGAGATATGGATTAACCAACGAGTGCTACGGATATCATGTACAGATCATATGAGTAATAATAAAGGACAATTTTTAAAAAATAAACTTCTAGTTACAATCAGGAAGCAACAGCTGAAATTTCTAGGAAAGTCACATTTCTATCGCCATCACGTAGCTTCCCTATGCCTGTTCTCTAAAGAAGTTCATGGTTAATTATTCTGATGATCTTTCTTATATTGTACCTACACTCTATGTATTTAAGCGCAGTATTAGGTTGATGGAAAGGTCTCATCATTTTACTGTTGATATGACTAGATGCAACCGTAGGTTCTATGCTAGTTACTTCTTTTATCGCTCTTCTTGCTTGTGGAACATTTTTCCGGTGTCTTTGTTTTTTGATCTTCAGAAAAGTAACTGCAATGTCAGTTGGTATCTTCTATCGTCTTAATTCCATTTCATTTATTGTTCTCCTTCCTTAATACTGTTTTCTTATATTATTTTACACTCAGTAACTACCTGTGTGTTATTGCTTTGCTTAGGGTGAATGCTTAAAAACGTGAGGAAGTAGGATCTACAATATTCAACACTGACAGGATATACTGAAGGCAAGTGAAGCAGGAGGCATTGCGATTAATCTACTTAAGGTGTTTGTATGAGCAGATATGAAAACAGTGAAGAAAATTGGAAAGGATAAAGATAATTAGAGCAACATAATACAATGAGTCGTGGAGAGTACATGAACTGATCATGTGCTGAAAAGTCTCGGCTCATAAAAAAAAATGGATTACCCTTTATAATTTTCAGTTTGATCTCAGACGGCACCCTAGAAGCATTCTTTCAAGCAATTCAAGTTGCCTTTCGTCAATCAATGCTATAAATCCATTGACGTAATGGCTTCTGTGCTCTCCTAAAATTCTCTATGAAGCATTATTGCGTTTCTAGCTCTTAGCTTCTCTTTGAGTACCCTTTTCTTGTATTTGTTTTTGCTATCGATGTTATCTCTTTGTGGATTGTTCGATTTCACCAGCGTCTGTTCGCTTTTTATAGGGTACAAGTCCGACGGCCTGCTTTCACCGCCTTACACACTCTTCAATGACGATAAGGTATCCACCTCCCCTTTTTTCTTGTCTATTCAAATTAATCACATTTTGTTATTATTATTAATATTCGTATTGCTATTATTATTGATAATCTCCCTAATTTACAATTCCATACAATCATTTTGGAGAGGAGACTCAGTATTAATGGATAGCGGCCCGGATTGATGAACCGATATAGCCGATTTCGAATTCTAGTCGAGTTACTTACGTGTTAATATCCTTGGAAAAGGTCCGAATCTACACCTTTTGCATCCGAGCTATAGATAAATAGCAGGGCAGACTGGATCCTATAGCTTTGGTTGGCGAGTAGTCCAGGAGAAAGAAAAAACAGAATTCTAATCAGCATGGAGATATTTGGACTGCTACGACCATAAAGAGATTCGTGATCGTGTTAATGCTATATATTGTCGATTTATCTGAGCCCAGGGAATATATCAAATTCAGATAGTTGTTTTCTGGGTATATGAGCAGGGCTCATGAGTTTAATAATTTGTATTTCAGGTAGTGATGGATTTTTTGAGATTTTCCTTCTCTGATTTTATGTATTCTTTTTAATAGTTTTTAATCCCCCTATTACCACTACACCCACATCTCTCTCTATTATTATTATTAGTATTATTATTATTGGGTAATACAGATGCACGTTAACAAGAAGACGTTAAGGTAAAAATAAATGAAGTCTAATATATCCATCATGACACACAGTCTCAGAAGATTATAATCGGCATACGCATCACGGTCAAATATTCATGTTATGGTTGCATATATATATATATATATATATATATATATATAAGAACTATTTTAATAGGAATCAATAATACATCTATTTGCAAGACGATTTGTTCATTGATAACCGACAACAGCGGCGAAACGTGAAATAAACGATTTATACAACAGCGCATGATTCAAGAGATGCGTTTACATATTGAATCGAGATGGCAATTAAAACATGATTTTCTTTTGCTATTAATCCTTTTCTAATAATGATTATGTAACATTTCATTAGAAAAAATAGTATATGAATGGAAAATGCTCCATGATTTTCATTATGATCCATACGGCATATATATATATATATATATATATATATATATATATATATATATATATATATTTACTAGATGTAATCAAAATTCTTATACATAATCGCAAGTATAAATGTTTATAATACAAGTTAATACTCTATTAATCACACACACACGCACGAACACAAACACACATACACACACTATGCAAACTTTAGTGCAAATCTTCGCCGTATTTTATATAAAGGAACATAATTTTTCTCTTGTCAATTGAAAATCAAAAAAAAAAAAAATATTGCCGTGTTATCCGCTGTGCCTCTTGCCATCAATCTGTCCTGTGAGTATCACGTTTTTCAAGCTCTCTTTCCTCATTATGAGTTCTAGAAATGTCAACGATCTCCTTCTGATGAGAAGTATGTTTTTCTTGTTTCGATTTACCCTAAAATGACATAGTTGATCATATGTTTAGTCATCGATATGCTCAGTATCCTTCTGTGACACTATTTAGGGTTGAGTGTAAAAGGAAAAAAAAGGCGAGAATTAAATTAGGTGATAAGAAGCTATCACGAAAAGACACTGAGCGATGTTATTTTTTCTAACAAAGAAAAGTGGTAAAGATTTTATTTTCATTTGCGAAAAGAAAAAGCATCTTTTTTCTCACGCAGAAGATAGGCGATTCGTTAGATACCGGATCTGTCGAATTAATTTATGTTACGGCGCGGCAAAAAGAAGATAGCAATCTGTCCATGGCAATAATGAAAATTTCAAATTGGTCAAGTAGCCTACAGGACAGAATGCTAAGAGATAATATTAATTAGGTCATGCACTGACCGAGAAATATCCGCTGGACCACCGACAAGTTACAAAGAAGGAAAGATTAAACCATTAACTATCTGCGGAGATATCATTTGGGAAAAAACACCTGTTTTATATCAGAGCTGGCCATGATAGAAAAATTATTTTATCGGAACAGATAATTGGCGAAAATCTCGTTGACGAATTCCAGACGACGTTCGGTTAAGATAAGAGTCGTAAGGGTCTGTTGTCGGGATGAAGAAAAGAAAGAAAAGAAAGAAAAAAAAAGGGAATATAATTTTTTTTCCTTTGAGCGATAATTGCAAACACCCATGCTCCTGAGCGTTCATTAACTGAAGGGTGGCGTGAGTGGTAGGCGAAGGTAAACTATGAAGAAGGAGAGGATGCCTTTTGACGCCCCCTGAAGGGACTGGTGTGAGATCCCATTGTGAGAGAGAGGGGAACCTGTTGACGACCTCTGAGGAGATTGGTGTGAGATACCAAAATGAGAAAGGAAGAATTTGGGAGGACGATTCCCTTAAAGTAGAAAGTAAGGACTTCCAAAAATAGAAAGTAATAAATGTTCCTGGCCGAAAGCAAAGAAGATACTTATTGTGGATTTAGAATTATCAAGGAGACTCAAACACCGACAAGCCCACCCCAGTTTTGGTCGGCGTCCATATAAGCAGAGTCGCAGCGATTGGACGGCAGTTAGAGTTGAGTTGGAGTCACAGACAGGAAGGCAGTTGCAGAGTTGAGCTGTGAGCTCTGAGACCCGCCTCGCAGAAAACTGACTTAATATCCACGCATTCTCGACCTCAACTTCTAACCAAGAACAATTTGTTTTTGAAGAACGACTTAGACTCACACCACCAAAACAAGTTTTAAGAATATCGCCTGAAGATACACCAAAAACCAGTTTCTTGAAAAAACGACTTAAGATGTTAAGACTCGCCTAAAAAACACAAAGTGCCACGCATCCATATAAGCGGGTTGGGAGAAAAGACGCAGTCCTGTATTCAGAAACCAGATATAAAATATTGTTATTCTTTTTTAACACATTTGAACTTTTCAAGTTGTTACTTTATTTTCTTTTACATATACTTGTGCGGTATTACCCTTGTTCAGATTCGACTTGCATTGCGGCCCGGCGACTGATTGATTTCGTCTACCTAAGATCAAATCACCACGTGGGTAGGTTAGACTAGAAATCAAAGCAGTTACTTCGGTAACCAGTCGTTGGAGGCGAGCTGGGAACGACAAAGCTGATGCCGATTCTAACCAGATTCCCATCCGAATCAGCAAAAGGTTAGAACGTCACATTTAGTGCCACGACCAATACCAATCACATTGGTCGTTGCAGGATAGGACGGCAACGGGGCAGAGAGGCAGACGGGGTGACGTCACACTTCTATAGAACGAAAGTTTTCTTGCTTCATGTGTAAGGAGATTTTCCAGCATTTCCTGATATATGGATGGACTGATATTTTGTAAAGATTCAGTGCTCTTCTTTATTCTGTTTTAATTATATTAAACGCCTATTAAATATTAGCAATATTAAATATATTCGTTTGTCTCACGCTTGGTTATTTTTATTTCTGAAGAGAAAACCATCATGCCTAGTCCAGTTTGTAGCAGAAATGTGTCGTTCACAGGTATTTGTTTCCATCAGTAAACATAAAACATTCGCCAATGCTTTTTAGAAGACGAAATTTGTAAATGGAGTAAGTGATGTCGTTGAGCATCTTAGGGAAAAAGAAGAGTGTAATTTTTAAACGAAATAATTACTTTTTTCAAAGAACTTAGAATTAATTAAGGCAATTCTAATTAAATTACTGTACAGATTTATCACCTGTAGTCAGTGGTAATTACAAAAATATTGTGTTTATTAGTTGAAGAAATACAGTAGTTTTTTTTTTTCTTCTGATTTTACTTTCAAACAAAGAGAGGAATATTATAACATATTATTATTTATTGTCATTCTTTCAACAAAAACAAAAAAATGTAAAATATAAAGGGTAAATATAGATAATTCCAGGTGACGACTTGGTGATGTTCCATACTTTCTTTGTACATTAATACTGATGCCAATAAATAAATATTTTGTTTTCGGAAAAAAAAGGAGTAAAAATCTTACAAGAAATAGGTAGGTTACACATATAAGAATTTAAATAAAATAATATACCAATAAATCGTATGTTTTATGAAACATCACTCGGAATGGATTAGCTGTTCTTTGAAATAATCTGGATAATAACGTCGAATTAAAAAAGGCAGCTTTAATTAAAAGAGAATATATATATTTTTTTAATTAAGGTACAGATGCACTGAAAGTCTTCTGATTTTTAAGTGTAGCAATTTCTACGTCTCCCGCTGTAAATATACGTCCGCTATCATCTCAACATTCTCAATGATAGAAAATTGTGGGATATTTAAAAACAAACAAATTGTGGGAGATTTAAAAACGAAAACCCAGAAGATAGAGAAAGCCAAATGAGTTCGGCTAATTTGTCTTCAAACGTCGGACATCAGAAATTTAAAATTATAATTTAAAGTTAAGCTGCTCTGCCTTTCAAGTACTTTTCACGATATATGATTATAATCGAAGTTTGTTTATATTTTCGCTCACTTCGCTTACTTTTATATGGTTCCATTGAGAAAAATATCTTTGTTGGAAGACGTTTTTTAGAATGGCAAAATCATAACATATATTTGTTTCCATTTATCATTTAAATAGCTAATATAAAATATTAGGCTGTTCCAATAACTTGGACCAATTTTAAATGTGAATTTAAGTTTAAGCGTCAAATGATTGTTTTTTCTTTCAGATTTAACAACATAAGTCTTTGGCAATTTCAAACATGAAAAAATTAACAATCAAACAACGAGTTAAAGTTGTCGGAACCTATTACGAAACTGGGTATTCAAACAGAAATGCATTTCACGCACTTCGGGAATTTTTGGTTAACATAATCGACCAACCGAGAGTTCATTTGAAAAAAATTCTTCGTAAATTCAAACAAGCTGGGTCGGTGGCAGATGTGAAAACATCATTGTGTGCCCCTTTACGCTGTTAAGGTGAAAACATTGTTGCAGTGCGCGTTAATGTGGCCGAAAATCCAGAAACCTCTATTCGTTATCGCGCGCAGGAATTGAACGTCTCCATAACACCGTTATATCGAATTTTGACAAAAGATTTGTCAAAGACGCTTACAAAATTCAATTGACCCAAGAACTGAAACCTGATGACCATTTGGAGTGTCCTGCATTCGTCAATTGGGTGCACGAGCAAAGACAAGCCGATGAAGATTTTTCGCAAAAATCTTCTTTAGTGATGGATCCCATTTTCACCTTGGTGGATTCGTTAATAAGAAGAATTATCACATTTAGGCTGATGATGATCCAAGGAAGATTGTTGAAACGTCGCTGCATCCACAAAAGGTTACAGTTGGGTGTGCATTTTTCCTAGCGAAATCAGTGGGTCGTATATTTATAAATCTGAACGTTTATTTTTGTAATAGGCGTTGAAACTCTAACACGTTGTTTGATTGTTAATTATTCCATAGTTAAAATTGCTAAAGACTTAATTTGTTAAATCTGAAAAAAAATTATTTGAGTCAAATTTAATTCATATTTAAAATCGGTCCAAATTATTGGAACACCTTATATAAAAAAAAGTTATATTTTACATTAAACTAATGTATACTAATAGGTAACTGTCTCTCTTTTCTGAGTCGCTCTCTCTCTCTCTCTCTCTCTCTCTCTCATTATATATATATATATATATATATATATATATATATATATATATATATATATATATATAACGATATATATTTTATATATCATAATCAATATTAGGGAAAATGTATGACAAAGTGTGTAAAAAGTTTACTTTTGATGCGTTTTGTCCTTCAGGACGTCATCGGACTAAATTTGTTATGTTGGTCCGACTTCACATGCGCAAGAAACTAGAGATGCTGTGAATTTTAGATTTTTGTAGTCGGATTCATTTAGGGCCTTTTTACCCATCACCTTTATTTAGTATCCCACACTTTGATAGTAGAAGATGTAGAATACTGAAATGCTTTAAGGGCCAAGGCGCAAATTTGCTGTAAATGACCATGCAATGAATTCACTCTCTTGAATTAGTGATCCTTTGATCAGAGTAAAAAAAACAAATTCTGTCAAAATTGTGGTGAGTCACAATACGCTGGACAACCAACACATTTGACGTATTGTTTTGCAAAATGTCTCTTTTGTGTTCTTTTATTAACTTTTATTAGCTTTTATTGACTTCTTCTATATATATGGTGATACAATTATTATAAGCGATGGAATACATTTCTCCTTCTGGTTTTGGCCTGTTGTTTTGTTTAGTACTGACTAAATTTTATGTTGCTTCTGCATAGATTATCTTCGATTGTATATTTGATAGAGTTAATTGGCTGGATAATATATTTTTTGTTTTAGTGGGTTTGACAAGTGGAGTTGTTATTTTTGGTTTTGGAATATTTTATAGACCTTTTACTTCGCATTGAATATAAAATAATTAGAGTACTGGAGAAGTTTGAAAATGTATTTCTCCACTTCGTGTAAATAATGGGGGCTGCATATTCTGAGTGCTCACAAGTAGAATCCAATTATTATGTCGGATTTTATTTTGCAGCTATGATGAAAATGAAAAATTATTATGTAGTTTTGCTGGTTGAGTTTTGGTAGACAAAAGTCCGATCCTGGCAAACACATTGAATCAAAAACTATATTATCCTACCAACTAATTCTATTATAACCACAATCGAAAATAATCTATCTAAACTTTTAATAAAAATTCTAAAAAACAAAAACTAGATTCTAAAAGTTTATGAAAAAATTCGAAACCCCCCCAGAACCCCTCGTTCTTGGTCGTGTGTAGTTGCATCAACATAACAAATGAAGTCCGATGAAATCCTAAGGACGAAAACACTTCTGAAGTAATATTTTTCAAATTTTCATATATTTCACCACAAACGCGCGCGTGCACGCACACACACGCACACACATACATATATATGTGTGTCTGTGTATATGTGTACATATACATATATATATATATATATATATATATATATATATATATATATATATATATATATATATCTGCGTTTTTTTTATTTCTACTTGTTTCACCAATATATTGGGAGGAATTTATTTTAGAAATGTCTGCTTCAGAAATATTATTGCTATTAGTGTTTGGAATCTGAGCATATGCATAATGGCTTTGTAAGTGTTTGTTGCTATTTTAAGATTATTTGATGGGATAGGTTATTCTGGATAGTGGACGTGACAGAGTTGATCGGTAGTATTATGTATCTGTTTTCATGTAATTTACTATTGCGTATTATGTTATTAGTTTTGTTTCGGTTGTATATTTTGTAAGCTTTTCTTCTTGCGCTGTGGATGAAATGATATATGCATTGCATGCTTTTGAATGTGTTTCCTATGTATGTTCATTCTTTAAGTAAATGTTGGGGACTGTAGATTCTTAACGCTCTTAGATAGAAACCTATAATAATTTCAGATTTAATTTTAGAAGAGTGGTTTGAGTAGAAACTGATCAGATCATTTTTGTTTGTAGCCTTTCTGTAAACGTCAAAATTTAGTTCATTATTATTTCTATGTAACAAAATGTCCAGGAACGGAAGAGTGTAGTTGGTTTCAGTTTCGAAAGTGACGTTTATTGTAGGTTCAACGTTGTTAAGTTTGGAGAGAAGATCTGTTAAATTGATGTTTTTTGGATATAGTAATAATAAGTCGTCTATGTATCTGAAATATGAAGATTTTGTAGGGAGAATATTTTTGAATGTGTCATTTTCTAGAAATTCTAAAAATCGACAAGCAAGAACGCCGCTGAGAGGAGATCCCATTGGTAAACCAAATTTCTGTCTGTAAATGTTGGTTATCAAAATTAAAGAAATATTGCTTGGTAATTAGCTGGTATATTTTTTATGTGTAGATTGAGGTAATTTAATAACAAAAAGCAAAAATTAAATTACCTCTATCTACACATAAAATCATAAAAACATGCCAGCTAATTACAGTTTTCCTATTGTCATTCATATTTTAAATATTGTCTTTTCT
Organism: Acanthosepion pharaonis; assembly: GCA_903632075.3. Classification (NCBI taxonomy): domain Eukaryota; kingdom Metazoa; phylum Mollusca; class Cephalopoda; order Sepiida; family Sepiidae; genus Acanthosepion; species Acanthosepion pharaonis. Next base: position 1,859,844 of record CAHIKZ030000067.1, read on the forward strand.
ACAGGTTAATTCTGAGAAATGTTCATATATATATATATATATATATATATATATATATATATATATATATATATATATATATATATATACCCAGTTCACCTGCAAAATTGTTCAATTCGGTCAAAGCAAATTTTTTTCAATTGTTGGATTATTTTCTGAACTGTTGAAACTTAGAAATGATTAAAGATATTTAACTGGAATTGTCTGAGGTTTTTACAACACTATTAGTCTTTACTTTGAGCTATAAGAATGTATAATAACAAGGTGCCTCACACGTTTCAATTACGATTTCATTTTCAAGTCTGTTTGAACTATCATCAGTAAAACTCCTTTCTCTCGGGCCAAACTTGTTAAGGATTAAAAGTGAGTATTTCTATTTCCTCTCTTTAGCTCTAAGTTGAAATGATGATACCTCTTCCTGTTTGGCCTACTGATCCAGTTTTGCTCTACACTGTTCCCTCTTTTTCAAAACTTATTCACCATTCTCTTGATGTTTCTTGAATGAACTTTGATGATAGAAGCTAGGATATGAATGTTGGTACTATTACTAAAGGCTTGAATGAGCTTTTTTCTCTCACCATTGCTCAGTTGGGAAGACATACTGAGGCTGGCATGAAATGATTTTAACCTGTTCTCTTTCTAGCTGAATAAGTAAAGGTTTTTTTTCTTCCAATGAATCTTACGACAAATGGTGCCAAGATAGCCAAAAGTCTTATCTGAAAATCTGGAAAAATAACCTCAGTTAGTTTAGGATTTTTAGATATTAGACATTTTGTCGGATGGACAATTATGCTGTTACACGATTTAGACAATTTTGCTGTTACACCAGGCATATATTAATAAATATGCATTTTTTCCTCAACATAAGAAGGACTCATACACAATGCAATCTTCAGGTGCCGGGTTAAGAATGACTGTTACATAATTTAAATTTTTATAAATATATCTCTTATCGCAATGTTGAGGTAGATTTTTTTTTTTTTATTCGGGGACTTTTTTTTTCATTTTGCATTTAAAAAAAAATTAAATAAAAAGAAAATATAAAAGAAACAGAAAAACCTCACAGTGCATCAACACAAATGATTTACTTCAATTTATAAAGGTACAGATAATGTTCACATGTAAATATATATATATATTAAAAGCGATAATTAAGTTATTAACCAGTAGCAAGTTGTATCTAAACATATATATATATATATATATATATATATATATATATATATATATATATATATATATATATATATGGATCAATATCAATAAATAATCTAGCAATAAATAGTGGATTGACTTATAACCAAATTTACGTAAAATACTATTTTACCAATGTATTATCTAACGACAGTACAATTTGTACTATTTCCTCGAAAACAGTTAAAATATATGTAATGATATTCAGAGATGTTTACTTCAGTAACAAATAATTGTTGACTCTTTACAGCGCACCTGTTATTTGTATATTATGAATATCATTATACCAACCTCCACGACGAGTAATTTGACGATAAATTATAAATCAACACATTTTTCTTCAAGTGTTGTTTTTAACTGCTACAGCGTTTTAAACCAGTCAACGAAACAGGTGTGTTTTCAGTGTAATTGCGTTAAGTTGCTTAAACTGTAATTCTTATATATTGTTGACGTTATAGTCACTGTTGACTCTGCTTTTGTTAGTGAGAAATTTCTTTTGAAAAAAATTCAGTTTCATTATTGGACGGTAGAGTCATATAATATTTGAAGTTCAGTGCTTATATTTTTGTCCATTCTCTCGAAAGAGGGATAATGTATTAATGGAAATGTCAAACCTCTCATCGAAATTGTCTTCTTCAGATTGATATTCCCATTGAAAATATAACATAAAATACTGTTAAATCTATCGCTTTCATTTAATGCATTTTTATTGATATCATCTAAGGAACACTGCATATATCGCCGCAGTAGTGGTGTCTCCTGGGTAAGACAACCTCAAGGAGCCCAACCTCCTCCAGACTGGTTTTAGCTATACTAGTATCCAGTCAAGTCTTTTTGTATCAGTCTACCTTGCTATTTACCCATTCGACCTAGGCTCACCGTTTCTTCAGTCAGAGCATCTATCCATTACTCAACTCTGCCTCCGTATTAAAATCCGTAAATATATAATTTTTCAGTTAAGTACTTCATTTAATTATAAAGAAATAGTTAATTAATTTACAATATATTGCCAAGAAAAAGTATAATAGCTCTTATTATGTGGTCTTTTGTAAAATTTCGTTTTAGAAATTATGAATTGACAGAAGTTATGTGTTGAAAGAAAAGAGGCCAACTGGAATTCCAGCCACGCTCAACTCGCCAAGGGCGGATGAAAGAAACACTATGATTATTCAAACAGCTCAAAAGCTACTTCTTAGACTGTCAAAAATAAAAATAAATGAATAACACCTAAAACAATCTCCTTTAAAATATGATCGAAAGCGCTTTGGTTAATGGAGAATACATACAATTTTTACACTCCCTTACACCTACCAAAAGAAAAAATATATGAATGTTGAAATTTTTTTTTTTAAATCATCAAATATATATATATATATATATATATAGATAGATAATATTAGTGGAAAATATACATACATATGCAAAACATTTTGAATTTGTAGGTCTGATGAATTGGATCGTATTTACTATTCCAATGGAATAAATTATGACCATGGAATATTAGTGTTTAAGCCTTTTTATTATTATTATTATTATTATTATTATTATTATTATTATTATTATTATTATTATATATAATAATAATAATAATAATATAAATATAGATATATTTATGTATGTATATATATATATATATATATATATATATATCGTTTATATATATATATATATATATATATATATATATATATATATATGTATATAATCATACACACACACACATATATATATATATATTATATATATAAGCACATATATATATATAATCAGTAAACTCAACTCAAATGAATTCAAAATGAAACATATTTGTTGAAATAAGATATATAGTCAAATATTTATCTTCAATTGCGATAAACAGTAACAATGTTTTCCGAAAGGATCAGCTTTTTATTCAGTTTTATAATGTTCCAACTATACCAATGTATTATGCTACAGGCATGGGATTAAGAAAGATTACATGTCAAAAGGAAAAATAAATAAATACCTGTACGTCAACAGTATTTCTTGTGAAAGAGAATCAAACTAAAACTCTACCAAAAGATAAAAAGAAAAAATACAGCAAAGTCCGGCAGATTTCTAGTGGCATTTATTCTTATTTTAAAAGACATCGAGATTAGAAGTAAACAAAGTCTTTCAAATAGACGATGGGATTATAAAATACCAATGTTTATATTGCATTGGAAATTATCGAGAAAATATCCTAGGAGTTCATGATAAAGAGAATACCATTTATTGTAATTAATTAAGTCAATATTCGTATTAATTTATAATCAAATTTCAAACAAAAACATAAAACATTTTCGATATTTTGTCACTAGCAATTGTCATTCATCAGTTATACAGAAAGTGATGAAGTGAATATCGAATGTACTGCAATGACTTTTCAAAATTATAATTACCCAAAAATACTATAAAATATAAAAATATCTATAAAACCTACCTGTATATTGAAGTGTCAGATAGATTGTTTCATTTTATTTTCAATGTAACTTGAATTAAGGAAAACACATCCCATTCTTATGTTGCTTGATTCATTTTCTGAAACATTGTTTATCGCTTTATATTATTGAATGCTTTGTTAAAATTGTTGAGGAATAACAGGATTAAAATAAAACGAAAAACGAAAAAAAAACGAACGAATTTATATATGGATATAGAAGTTCAGTTTCTTTTTTTTTATCTCTTCTCATTATTTAATTTCTTTGCTTTGTTCCCATTTCGGATTTATTCGAATATAAATTTTCGTTTCCATTTATCCGCTTTTCTTCTTTTTTTCATAACTTTCAGAAATTTATTTATTTTTCATTGTTTCATTTTTTGTTCAAAATACATCGCCCTTATTTTTGGTTTCTTTCATACTCAATTTTCAATTACTTCTTTTCTTTTTCTTCTCAAAACAATCCCCCCTTTCCTTTTCAAAACTTTCCCCCTTTCCTTCTAAAAACTATCCCACTTCCCTTCTAAAAACTATCCCCCTTCCTTCTAAAAACTATCCCCCTTTCCTTCTCAAAACTATCCCCCTTTCCTTCTCAAAATTATCCCCCCTTCCCTTCTCAAAACTACCCCCTTTCCTTCTCAAAACTATCCCCTTTCCTTCTAAAAATTATCCCCCCTTCCTTCTCAAAACTATCCCTTTCCTTCTAAAAATTATCCCCCTTTCCTTCTCAAAATTATCCCCCTTCCTTCTAAAAACTATCCCCCTTCCTTCTAAAAAACTATCCCCCTTTCCTTCTAAAAAGTATCCCCCTTTCCTCCTAAAAATTATCCCCCTTTTCTTCTCAAAACTATCCCCTTTCCTTCTCAAAACTATCTTCTAAAAACTATCCCCCTTCCTTCTAAAAACTATCCCCTTTCCTTCTCAAAACTATCCCCTTTCCTTCTAAAAACTATCCCCCTTTCCTTCTCAAAACTATCCCCTTTTTTCTTCTCAAAACTATCCCCTTTCCTTCTCAAAACTATCCCCATTCCTTCTAAAAACTATCCCCTTCCCTTCTCAAAACTATCCCCCTTTCCTTCTAAAAACTATCCCCCCCTTCCCTTCTAAAAAGTATCCCCCTTTCCTTCTCATTTCTGACGTATGTTATTTTTATGATATATTTTTTTTAATTAATCAGTCTTTATTATTAAAGTCTGCTTCTTTTTTTTTACTTTTTACTTTTCCTTAATTCTCTCTTTTTCAAGGATGTTTTATTCTCATAATAATATTCATCATAGAAATCGGACTGAATGACAAAAAATGAACGACAAATGACATAAAATCCCTAATCCACAAGATCTTAAATATGTATAATATCCACTAAATATAAATGCGAAATAATGTTTCTGTTCTTAATGCAGAGTCATATTCACAGGAATAAGTAGTGGATAAAAATCTTCCTCTCACTAGATTCGAGAAACGTTGTCAAGAAGCTTACAAAAGAGTTATCTCAAAAATAAGAATGATACAAATCACAAACTAATCCTACAAATATGGATAGCAATAGAACCAAAATTTGAAAAAAAAATTAAGATGTTAGAAATGTTATACAAAACAAGACAACAAATGGATATCTCTCTATATTTCTGAGATAAGATATTATATATACTATTTACATTGTTCGGGCTACCTTCCTCATCTTAGTTGCCATATTTATCACAACGTTTCCGCCGTTTTAAGCTCCGATCTTCTTCAGGTGGTTGGAATGCCGAACTGAACCCTTTATTTCGCTTACTGGGGTAGACTTAACCACCTTAACCCTATAATGAACTCAGACTCTTTGGGTCCTGTCACTGGATCTAACTAACTCACATCCATTAGACAAAGCTCGAGGAACAAGAACATTCTACCCCAGCGAGCGAAATAATGGGTTTAGTTCGACATTCCAACCACCTGAAGAAGACCGGAGCGTACAACAACCGAAACGTTGTGATAAATATAGCAACAAAGATGAGGACGATAGTCCGAACAATGTAAATATTTAACAAATGGATGTTTGCAATGAACGAAAGAAAAAATCGCAAGACAAAAGCTAAATTTTCAATGCATTTGTTACCCCCCCTCACGCACTACTACATGTCAATTCAATCATAGAATCAAACCTGCAATATTAATATAAGTAAAAGAGAATATCGAAGCATATTGAATAGAAAAGATCAACTAGCGCACATGTGGGCATATTGAATGCAAAAAAGAATTAAGAAACACTGACCAAATCCGTTCAAGTCCCCCCAAGGTGATAGATTAGAGCAACTGATAGAAAAAAATACATATATGTATAAAAGGTAAAACACTTTCAAAGAATGATATCAGACCTCATTGTGATAAAATGAGGATAATATTTCAAGTAGGAATAATTAAAGAAATAAATGTATGAAATTCCCTCATAAACAGAGATATAAATAATTTAATAATGGAATTAAAACGTTGAGAGATAAATGAATATTATCCATTAATGCTGTTCAGGATTATTCCTAAAATGGACCAAATCAACGAATAACAACGAAACATTCCAGAGATTATCCAGGAAAGCTTCACATACAGTAAGAAGTAATAAAGTTTTTTTTTCATTATGAACAAACTTGATTAGCTTGAGAATTCCAAAAATAAAATTCCAGGGCTTCCAACCCGAAGCTAAAGGAGACAGGATATGGTTATTGTTTTTAATCATAGCATAGATACGGCACAAGGCCAGAAGTATGAGACACCTAGTGAGAATCGGACTTAATATTCAGTCATAACTGATCTAACGAGACAAGCTTGCTGATCATTACACCACGTCACGGTGCCTGAAATGATTTAATAATCGTAACTTAGATATGGCAAATGGACAAATGCATGGGGCACCCAGAGAGGATCGAGGCCACTATTGATTCCTAATTGACCTAGCGAGACTAGTTTTCTAACCATTATACCAAGTCGAAGTGCCACAGCGTCATGGAATATGTATGAAAATGAATGACAAAATATCGAAAGCGTTTACATCAAGATGTCAACTATAAAAAGTGACATGAATTGGTTAAAACTGACAAAAAAGGAAATTGCACAGAGGAAAAGAACTGAAGTTGATTGTATAGAAGAATTTATATCACGACAAAAACATCACCTTTGATAAAGAACCAGAAGAAAGTCAATAGAAACATGTATCCGAAAATCACTGAAACAATAAATAGCAAAATCTATCGATAGAATGCTAAACGTCTGCGACTGCGCGCGTACTTCGGACGTGCGTTCGTCCGGAGCATAACGAATTACGAGTTATCTATACAATAAGTATATTTATTTTAATTTACTTCAAACTGAAAATATTTTAATTAAAATATTTTTAAGTTTAAAGTCCCACACGGTTTGCTTTTTCGTCCAGTTCTTTATAGAGTAATTATTTATATGTCAGCTTTCTCTAAACAAAAAAATATTTTAAATATTTAAAAACAATCCTTACGTTAATCTGACTTTAGAAAAATATTTTAAGTAAATAAGATTTAAAAATACGAGTTGTTTAGCCAGTTAGCATTTTTATACTATTTACATTATTTATATTATTCGGACATAATACCTCACCTCAGAAATATAGACAGATACTCAAGCATTTTTATTTTAACTTTTTTCAAACAGATAATTTTTAATTCAAATATTTTTAAGTTAAGCAGACACAAAGATATCACTGTTTCGTCCAGTTGTTTATAGAGTAATTATTTTAGCTTCCTTTAAATAAATATTTATTTTAAATAATTTAAAAATATTTTTGGCATATTTAAAAAAAAAATTTTGAGTGAATATAAAGTAAAAAATATTTTTAAATTAATCTGATGTAAATTTCAAGTTTATTCCGGTAGTTCTATTTCCATAAATATTTGTAAACAATCAGTAAGACGTTAAACATGAAGTTGTAAACCAAACAAAATGATGACACGAACTAATTGAAATATTTAACTGAAACAGTAAAATTAACTTTCATTTCAAAACTCAATATTTATAACCTGAACTTTCAGTGACCGAACATATCACGAGTAGTCTAGTAATAAATAAAGTTTGAACTGAAAAACGATAAACGCAGGATTTTGCGCTGAAATGTTGTCGGTCGGTCTCTCTGTCGAATATTTGACCACAGGATTAAATATGACATCTTTATTTAATGTATTTGATATCTTTATTTAATGTGTCTCTTTCTTCCTGTTCGGAGCGAACACTTTTCAACACAGCATTGTGTAATAATAATTCAGTAGAGCAAGTCCACTCACGAAGAGTATAATTGGAAACTTGATTAGGTAGGACATATTTCTCACAGAGAATTGTGCAAGAAATATGGAATCATAACCGAAATTAAGATTGTATTAATAAAAACAACAGAATCTACATTTAAGAATAAAAGAAACGTGTTCAGGAATTTTGCAAAACAAATATGTTACCGGGGTAGATTATCAATGATTCATTATAGAGAGACAAGTAAATGTAATGCATATTTTAGATATCGTGATTTACTAAGCTCAACTTAGCTGCCGAACAAGGCCGAATATATGGGTCACCCAGTGTGGATGGAACTCACTACTTGGTCGGAAGTGATATAGCGATACTAACTAAGCTTTTCACCACGACGCAGTTTCGAGCTCATTTTAGTTCTGAGATGAGGTATTATGTACACTATTTACATTATTCGTATTATTGTCATCATCGTTGTCGCCATATGTATTACAACGTTTCGGTAACCATTTTTTTACCAATGCTTATATTGCAATTTTTTGCAGTTATCATTGCATATTTTTAGCAGAGCTTATATTTAATTTTTGTTGTTGTTGTTGTTGTTATAGCTTTTCTTTGGCACTCCTTATTGCTGGTTGCTGAGACATTAGGTTTATAATACCCAGAATTTCATACACAGTTGCCTTCAAGGAGACATGGCACAGTGGATAAAGGCGTTGGTTAGATCTAGTGACAGGACACAAAGACGTGTGAGTTGAATACCCGGTTAAGTGAGAACTTGGAGAGAGAAATTAACAGGAGATAACTCATAACTGATAACTGACACCCGTTAAACATGGCATGTCGATCTAGAACAGTCTGGCCCAGTGAGCGAAATTCCGACCACCTGAAGAAGGCCGGAGCGTACAACGGCCAAAACGTTGTAATAAATATGGTGACAAAGATGAGTACAATAATCCGAATAATGTAAATAGTATGATAGTTATACGATACAGGAAAACAGAAATTGATAAAGTATTAAGTATTTGCATACTATAGATGTGACTGAGAAAAATCCAAAAGAGTAACCAAGAATCTCTGACGTACAATGTATTTCCCAACAAGCGTAATCTCTGGGGTAATCATAAATACGTCCCTTACAATTGGTGACCTTATAAACGGAATCACTTGCATAATTGCTTAATGGAATTATTTTATCGATACAATAACAATATCGATATATTAGGTACTGCCAGAAACTTCATCAAAAGTGTTAAATTGGTAGACGCAGATAAAGTGTGCCATTGAGCGGAATAAGCCATAGTCATTCGGGTCGGGATCGGGACTGAATGGTGGATATGAAATAATCTCAAGACCGTCCATCTGTTTGAACTTCTCCTTTCTCAACCTGGAAGTGTGTAATCTCGTATTGTCTTGCTGAAACAATGCCAAGCCTCGATTAACAAAAGCAGGATACTTCTTTAGTTTGTCGTACACACGGTCTAACTGCTGGCAATAGTTTAGCGTTGATAGCGCGACCGTGTAGAAACCAGATTGAAATGCAGTACAATTTGGAAATTTCAACAGACAGCGATCAAGTTTTTTTTTTGTTTTTTTTTGTTTTCTTCTAGGGTAATAATAATAATAATAATAATAATAATAATAATAATAATAATAATAATATACTCTTAATAAGTGATTTCATTCAACTGCAACGAATCGAGTGGAACAGTGTTAAATTATCTGATCACAGTTTGAAAGCAAAAGTATTTTTGAATATATCTTTTCAGTTCCCAAGAATTAGGATGGCAAAATTAGGCCTTCTCTCAGGTATGTAAATGTGATTCCTAAGTCACCTTTGTTGCCTAACACTTCACAGTTATAAAAAAAACAATCCCTCGAAACTCGGCTATGATGCTCTTCCCAGCACATCTGCGCTGTTTGCTAACATATTTTCTATTTATAGTCATGCAAATGATATGTAAATCTGTGATATTTACTGTAGCCGACCATAATTAATCCGGAAAAAAATATGTACATGTTAACACCTCCGACAAATTAAGATCAGAATTCATAAGAGGCATACCAGTTTTAGCACACTGAGAATTTATTATTATTATTATTATTATTATTATTATTATTATTATTATTATTATTATAAGTTCATTTTATTTCTGTTGTATACTCATTTGCTTCAAAGTCTTAACCACAGATCTAAGGTCGGGAATGGCACCATGAAATTTTCGACTGAACATTTTTATGAAAATATTAAAATAAAACCACCCGAACACATACATATTTTACAGAGATAAAATCTTGTAAGGTATGAGCTCTCCTTGCGAGATTAATGTACTGCTTTTATTTAAGTCAAGGACTGTCTGGGATATCTTCAATGATCACATCTGAGCCTTTTCCAATCAAACCCGTGGCCCCGACCACAACTGGAATTATTGATGCATTGTTTTTTTAAAGATTTCTACTTCAAGATCACTGAATGTTGATAGAGTTTCTGAAGATCTTCAAAGGTACATTGCTGTCTGAAAAAATAGACTGCCATGTCGATAGGAAAATACATTCCCTTTTGTGGTCTTTAATCAATGTGTCTTAGTCCCATAAATTGTTTTAGGCTCTAATTCTATAGACGGATCTGGGTGGAGGTTATGCTGATTTTTATTTTTTCCTTCCCATAAATGTTGCAGATTTTGTAGTATATATACGCATATGACTCGTATTGTCCACCCCTATCATGCCGAGATTTATATTTGATTTATAATAATACCGTGCATTTTCATACAATATGAAACATTGTTTCTGGATATTCAACACAGAATCTGCATATAAGCTCAACATAATGTTTCATTATGCTTGTTTGGTAATTTATAGTGAGCAAGCATTATTCATGTACAGCAAATATAAATTTTTTTTTTAAAAAAAACGTCGCTTTAAACCTTCAATTCTGCATTACGTAGACACTAGTTGATGAGGTTTCTTGACATGGACTTGTTTGGCACAAGTTTTGACCATGACTAATTTTATCTTGCATTTGGTCCATTACATTTGCTTTTACCTTTTTTTACGTTATTTCCTTGGCACAGTATGTGGATTATTTAGTTTCTAGCCATCCTTGAAATCCGATGTATGTAATTTTTTAGACAGTTCCAGTTGAAAAAATCCAATTCTTGACACATACAGACGATCAACATCGTCCATAGGATGATGAATGCGGTAGAAGTTAAGATGTTTCGTTTTCATATTCATTGGCTTATTATCAGCCATGGTCTAGTTAAGGATGTTGAAACTGTTATTATTATTATTATTATTATTATTATTATTATTATAAAAAATAATTTCCTTTGATTTTTGATGTGTATTAATTTCTTTTCGGGTCCCGCCCAGGGACCTAATATTGCAAATAGCATCATGACGTTTTCCTCTGAAAATAAATAAATATTTTTTTTTTTTACATAGACAAAGCATCTCGTAAGGTGTGGGCTGTATTCGTGAGAAAAAAATTGTATTTTTTTAAGGAATGGGCTTCATCGGATCCCTTCAATTAGTCTAGTGGAATCTTTTCCAACCAATCCTAGGGCTCCAACTACAACAGGGATTGTTGATTGTTCCCATGTGCCACAATTTTGAGATTTCGATTTCAAGGTCCTTGTATTTTGATAGCTTTTTTGAAAATCTTCAAAGATACATTGCAGTCTGCAGGGGCTACCATATCAATAAGGAGGCACATTTATTATTATTATTATTATTATTATTATTATTATTATTATTATTATTCATTTATAGTGCTTTTTAGTGCTTTTATTTTTTTCAGAAATTAATGATATTTTAGGTAGAATCTTTTTTTGTAATACTTTTTCTTCAACACTCTCGCTAGATTTCCTTCTGAATTTGCAAACAAAAATTTGCTTCACTTAACATGTGTATTACACGGAGTATTAGGTTTATTATAAAACACGTCGAAGGCTTAAAAATCCAAATTTATGTGTTTTATGGTTTTCCGCAGTAGACAAATGTTTTAGTGCAAAATCAATGAGTAATATCTTATATTAAAGTCAAAATCAATGAAAGAACTTTCTCGCCAGATAAAAAAGTTAACTCGAAATCGTGAATGTAATTCTGCACAAGCGAATTTCTATAAATGTGACGATATATAAATATCAGATTTTTAATAAAGTATGACCTAATATACTCCATATCTATATATATATAAAATTCTGTGACTTCCGTTATTCCTCCGTCCGTCCGCATCCTCTAACATATCCATACATCGACCAATCAAAAGCAAATTTTGCGGGGGAAGTGCAAACAGAGAAGAGAGTACAACGTACAATTGGTTTTAATAGAATGCGTAGCATAGTAGAATAAATGTTCATTAATTGTTTGAGAAAAATTAAAATTTTTGTTATTTAATATACAAAATAAGTTCACCACGTCGCCATTCTCCTTTCCCTAATACTACAGTGGAGACAGACATCAAATGATTTAACGGCAACTGGAAAAGTTTGTCAGACCCCTCTACCCCTATAAGCATATTTCAACAGAGACTGACCGTCGTTAGGCATTCTCTAAGACACTTTCATTTTACTTATCTAGTTTTAGTTTCGGCAATATAATTAACACGTATAAATGTTTCATAAAGTTGGAATTTGTCTCCAGAAAGTAACATTTAGACACGGCGAGTTGTGTGTTGTATGCTCAAGAGTAAGAAATCCTTATAATTTATACTTCGCTGTTAATAAGGAAAAAAGAGATTAGAAAAATATTGTTTACTATAAAATTTTATAAAATGAATCAAATTGAAGAAATTATTAAACCACGAAGTAGGGTTTTTGTCAAAGTCCCCGCCAAACAAATCGGCTTATTCAAATTAAACGAACAGTAAGGTTTTCAAATGCCCCAAAACATGTTATCGATAACTTCCACACTTCTGTAAGTATTTCACCATGCGTCAGAGTGTTACCAGATGCCAAGTACAAGAAATTTCTTTCAATATATATTTTAACACTTCGGCTGCTAACTACTGAGATGTTCGTTTTTCTTATCTTTCTCCAGCTGGCTAAGTACGGAAACCTACGTTTTTTGCATACCGCTGGTATGAGTGTCCCGTTGCGCCATCTATCGTAAAATACGGGAAATTCTAACTGTTCTATCATGCAAATTATTAGTCAGCCTCGATTTTTCTCTACGTCATGGTAGTTTCGTATCTAATTTGAAAATATTCCTGACGAAAATGCGGCTAGCATGCTGATGCTCCCAGCGCCCGTGACCGTATGTCCAAGGGCACCTTAAATCGATTCTGCCAATCGTCTGGTTGGTGGAATGAAAGCTCATGACTTGGTAGACATTCCACCAACCAATAAGAAAAGGTACCCTTCCAAGCCATGTAGAGTCTGCAAAAAAGATGGAAAACGCTCTTAAACCAAGTACTTCTGCAAAAAGTGTGAAGTCCCACTCGTCAAAGGACAATGCTTTAAAAGATATCATGTGTAGACCCATTACTGATCTGGTAAGTTATTCCCAGGTATATCCATGAAAATAGAAGGCTGTAAAACACACTGGTGCCAGTTTTCTATGTGATAAAATATGTAGGTTGAAATTTGGCATTTTCTTTAAAAATGGCTGGCCGGATGGGGGCAGCACTGGGCAAATGAGTAGCAGTGAAAGTGTTAATTCTCGATTTCATCCGCACCAGCTATCATATTTGTGCTGATGACAAAACTATTTAGTACTCTCTTAATGGTAAATCTGAGAGGTTTGATAAAATCAAATTGGCAGCTGAACTCAATGACCGTCAATCTTTTGGTAATCAGATAAAACTTTTAAGATACAAGCACTTACTTGAAATTACAGGACATCACTATAAATTTAGGGTTGATATGCTCGCAGAAATCTCACATCGTGCTATAGTGAACTGAAAAATAGATAAAAGAAGTTATTCATGGATGAAAGATCTTTTCAAGGACTTCCTCCGGTGCTTGACAGCCATTTCATCCCGTTTCAAGCACCAGCAGTTGTCAGCGAGACCGGCCTTGGTAGCGCTCTTTAATAATGCGAATGTCTTGTTGAAATAGCCCACACTGCTCTTCACTTAAATCTCCATAGTTCTTTGGAAAATAGCCCAAGTGTGACCGCTGAAAGTACAGTTTGACTGACATTCGTACCCCGAGTTGACGAAAACTCTTTAGTAGCTCTTCAATTTACTTCTCGTATACCGCACTCCGGTGGTTTCCCAGAAATTTTGTATCTATTGACTTCAGCGAATTCTAGGAGGACAGTTCAGCTTCGCTCAGCGCTTCGTCAAACATTGGATCCTTCATGAGTTCTCTTATTTGTGGGCCGTCAAATATACCAGCCTTGAGTTCATGTATGCTTATCCCTAGGAATTTATCCTGGTGAAAAGCAAACCCTGTACATTGCCTTCACTAGTACCAACTTGATATGTAAGAGTGGAAGCAGTATTTTATTCGAGTCAACCAATCCATTAAGTTTTCCACACATGTTTTACGACAAACGTGGAGAGCGAATGGCTTATCCTGATCCCCTAGTTTGACTACAAAGTTATCGCGATATGCCTTCTCTTCAAGTCAGGGATTTTTGGCTGACGGTTAGGAAGAACCACATTACAGTCGCTATAACAAACCTGTCCGGATTATTCTTACCTTAGCGAACCATTCTTACAGGAATACAAATGTCAAGCTGAAAAGAGAAAAAAATAAATCAACACTCAGCTCGTTGTTGACACTTGACATATAAAATCATTTGTAAGCTCCGCCACTCTAGGTATGTGTGTGTTAGCGAGTAACCTGATACGCTATAGTTAGTTGCATATACAAAATTATGCTATACTAAACATCAGGCATCCATGATCAGCTGTGACAAGATTAGCCCACAGGCTTTTGGATAAGTTTTATTATTGTGTACAACTTGTGAAGTTTTCAGCATATCTTAAGAACTAGACCAGATTAATCACAATGAATGGTATTTTTGAATTCAGCATAGAATGGCGATCATATATCACTTGATAAACCTTTGACTTTTGGAAGAAATTGTTTAACGCAGGGCAGTTTAATGAATCGAACAAATATGAACAAAAGCATAAATTTTGGAAAGTAGATAGGGATTTCATATAAACTACATATGAATTATATATGATATAACAATGAAAATATCCAATTAAAAATTTAAGACGCAAATCTTGACATCAGAATATGATAAAAGAATATACATATATTCTTTATTACTATAAGCCATATATTTAGTAGATATACTTGTCTGAATAGATATCTCTGTTATTTA
>CAHIKZ030000067.1:1880000-1975186 GCA_903632075.3 Acanthosepion pharaonis
GCCCAGGCCGCATTTCTCATCCGATTTCGATGCAGTTTTCAACACCAGTTTGCAAACGGCTGCCGAAAGGACATGACGGAGCCCAATTTTTGAGTTCGGAATTAGGTTCCGAAAAAAATCAATAATCGAAAAAATCGATAATCGAAAAAAATTCTGCTTACAGAAGGAATGATCGCATTTCAACTAAATTTGACACCCTCTTAGAGTCTACCATTAGAAGTGTTGTCCAGAATTTCATGACCACGGGCCCCTAAACAGCGCGGAAAATCGATAAAATCCAAAAACCGATACGCCCAGATTGCGTCTGAACCGCATGTCGGTTTGTAGCAAAAACCGAGCGGATTTATGAAGAGGCCATTGGGAGTCATCATGTGAAGATTCAACTCTGAGCACCCCTAAAAAAGAGTGCAAATCCACAATCGGTCAACCCTTAAAATGTTTTTTTCCGGTTTTTTAAAGCTGATCGTATTGTGTTTATTTTGTTTAGCTCTTTTTTCGTAACAGATTTAATGTTTATTATAGAGCTTAGAAAAAGTTGGCAGTGTGATATACGCAAGAAGTAAGGCATGTAACAACATCAGCACGGCAAAGGGCACTCGCCTAAAGGCAAGGAAGGGCAAAAATATTTTAAGTCAAGTGATAGCGATTGCTGTATTAGTCGTACTATTTTTGAATCAAGCACAGGCAACGCCGGGCCATGCTGCTAGTATATATATATATATATATATATATATATATATATATATATATATATATATATATATATATATATATAGAGTGTGCATCAAAAATACATTTACAAACTTTGGGTGCGCGTTCCTGACACCAAAACAAGATAAAATGTCTCTATAAACATGTGTCCAAAAGGTTACCGTTATACTCAGGGATTTATAAGTAATGTTCAAAATGTCTTCCGCTTGATTCTATGCCCGTATGTACCTGTCAGATAATTGAATGACAGACCCTTTCAATTAGTCCAATACGATGCCGAATGATTTCGCAGGCCCCAATACACGATGATGAAGTGTCTCTGCATTATTAATACTGAATAAACCAAATGTTTTACGTGGCACCACAAATAAATATCCAAAGGATTGTGTTTGGGGAAAGGTGAAGGCCATGGTGCCGGTCCTGACCTATCTATCTATCTATCTATCTTTCGTGGTAGATATCAGCCAGTGACTCGCAAAC
Organism: Acanthosepion pharaonis; assembly: GCA_903632075.3. Lineage (NCBI taxonomy): Eukaryota > Metazoa > Mollusca > Cephalopoda > Sepiida > Sepiidae > Acanthosepion > Acanthosepion pharaonis. The sequence continues at coordinate 1,881,192 of CAHIKZ030000067.1, forward strand.
AAAATGACTAAAACGTGCTAGAGCTCCATCATGCATGAACCACATGCATCATCGTATAACAGGGATACATCCTCTAGCAGGTCTGGATGTGTATTTGAAATGTCCCTGTGGACATCTCCTGTAAGAAGCGTTGGAAGAACATATGGGCCAAGCAGACAGTAACCTAACATTCCAGTTCTCAAATCAATCGTTCACTGATGCTGGTGTCTAGTCTGTATTGTGTAAATTTTGACGTGTAAATTCGTAAAATTTTTATTCCATCAATTCCAAAAGTTGACTCACCCGTAAATTAGACTGAAGAGAGACCGCAACGGATCGGTTTTTGTGCAAAATACCAACGGCAATAGTTCTCCCGTGTTGACTGATCAGAGTTCGAATGAACCTGCACATATTGCTAATCATATGAAAACAGGAGATGCTTTTGAAGTACCCTCCATTTGGTACTACATGGTAAGGTCATCTTGAACCGTTTTCCACTGTCTGTAGAATCAGTTCTTCGTGGTCAGGCGTACGTGCGGATAACGGTCTTCCACGATCCATACTTTGTACTTTGATCCCGTCTCAGATACGCGACGATAATCAACAGTAAAGGCTGGATGACTCGGTTGCTTTCGATCTGGACACGCAATCCCATACAGCCGTGCAACCTAGCCTGTATTAACATTCAGGCGGGCATGTGTAAATATCATATCTGTCTGCTTCTGATATGAATATCCTACCATTGTTAAACGGAACACTTCTCAGTTAATTCACTGTTACAGACGTTAAACATTGAAAACAGCTTAGCTACAAATGTACACGAATAAGAAATGGAACCTAATGTACATGGCAATGCAGCGCCATCTAGCGTAAAATTTCTTTGAAATTAATAACTCGAAAACATGGACGAATTGTTGCTTTATGTGCTATTATACCGCTAAAGTTCCGGACGTGAAATACACTTTCACGCTTCAGGGTGATATAACGCTTTTATAGCACCACGTGAAAAGATAAACCTAAGTACATCAACCGTCCTTCATGGAATTAATTTTTCAATTGAAAAAAGCAAGAGAATTAGCGTCGCATATATATATATATATATATATATATATATATATATATATATATATATATATATATATATATATATATATCATTCGTATTAAAAAAAAACACTCCAAATTATATTAAAGATGGTAATAAATTTATTTCGACAGATAATTTTTACCTGACTATTCAGACAGATACATTTTAATAAATAACTTCAGTCAGACAATTCGAAAATAATAAATTGAAAAGGAAACCAGAAAATACCGGATAAAACAGAAAGAAAAGAAAAGAAAAGAAAAAAATGATTAAAAAAGGGGAAAATGAATTAAGGAAAAAAAAGAGGGGAAGAAAGAAAATGAAAAATGAAGAAAAACTTTAAAGTGAACCAGACAAAAGTAACCGAGTTAACATGACTTAAAATTTTATTTCTGGTGGGTTTACATAAATTTTAGAGTGTGGAGAGAAAAAGAAAGACAGAGAAATAAACGTAGTCATATTTCACATTAAATGAATCAAAATCGTGATACATTTAATTATCATCATAATCTTAATATTAAAATAAAAATAATCACTAATAAATAAATAATAAATATTATATGAATTATATTTAAATATATACACACATAAGCACATGGATATATACACACATACATAAACACATACATATAAACACACACATATATATGCGCATATACATATACACATACATATAAGCATGCATATACATATATAGAAGGACACACAATATATATATGTATATATATATATATATTTTTGTGTATATATATATATATATATATATATATACAAATACGTACATATATATATATATATATATATATATATATATATATATATATATATATATATATATATATATATATATATATATATATATACACATACACACACACACACACACACACACACACACACACACACACATATATATATATATATATATATATATATATATATATATATATATATATATATATATAATCGACTCTCCCGTCGAGATTCGACGTATGAGGGTCAAGCAGATCAGTTTCAGGAAACCGACAGCACGACTCCGGCACATGGGATTTGATTATAGTGGTGAAGGCCTCGTGCAGGACCATCCACACTTTTTGAAGGGCCAAATACAGAGATCTGGTGCACTGCGTGCCACAAGGTCCCCAAACAACCCCCCCTCAGGTTTTGAATTCAGAGTTGTCCTTCTTCTAGACCAGTTGCCATCCAAGGCTATAGAACCCAGTCTGTCCTGCTATTTTACCCATAGCTGGAGGGAGAGGAAGAGCATTCATCCCAGGGGTATTAGCACGCAATTCCTCAATCCAAGCCGCTATCCATTACTCCACCGTGCTATATATATATATATATATATATATATATATATATATATAATATGTGTGTGTTTTGATATAAGGAATGCCATCAGAAACTATATTCCCTGATTTAATTCATTGCATATGTATTAGATCTTTCATTTTAATCAATTCACCTCAAAAATTGTGATAATGCCAGTATAAAGCAAGTGGTTACTGAGAGTGAACGAGAAGCAGAACTCTTTAGAAGGACCCATAACCCTATAGTAAACAAGAAACAAGGATAAATCACTGCTAAAATGTTTTGACAACAGCATTCGTTAATTCTGCCAAATGTAATCCCCCCCAGCAAAGAACCGTCTTACCTTCTATACTGAAGTTAAATATCTTCATTCTCTACATATTCCACTCGAGAGCTTTTTAAACAAGAAACCCTATTCCTAGAACTGATTCCCAATAGAGATACCTTCACGACCGCTACAATCTTAACCTGTTCCAGTCTAGGGTTAACCGATATCTATCCCACATATCCTTATGAACATTGTCAAAGATACAATCACCCAATGGTCATTTAAATTGATATCCAAAGTTGATCGTTTGAAAAACATTAGTTGACGGAGAAGACTTATTGCGGATGATTAAGTTGTTTGTATTCAATTTTGTTTATTATATTATTAGTTTTATTTTTTACTGGAATTAGTGTCGGATATATAAACTATTAGAAATATTAACATAAATGAAAAAGAGCATGATACTTTCTTAAATAACCCTAAACATATCAACCTATTATATCACAACGAAGTACACTCTAACTACGAGCAAGATGAAAATCCTAAAAATTATAAGTACTAATACACCCTAAGCTACCTCAGTAAAAAATATAACATTAACGTTTTTGAGAAATATTAATTGAGAATATATGTATACTCCACCATGAAATTAAAAAGCAGAACTACAAATTCTTAAAGCGCTCTATATAATAAAATGTAACCAACACAAAATAAAATTAATTATGATTATAGCAACAATGTTTTAAAATGCCTATAAAAGCAATGTTTTGTGATGGTCAAGTTTTACATTTTTTTTAAGTTGCAGGTTGAGTATTTTAAAACATTAATAATAAAAATATATATTAAGTTTCGTCCCTCACATGTTCTTAACGTTAATGTTAAATTTACTATAACAGAGCACGTTTAATGGGCATTTGCAGAAAAATTCTCAACTATCAATTATATTAATTTTTGTCTTAGCAATTCAAACCTGAAGAAGATCTTAAATGAGATTGAAAGTTCATTGGGAACTAAAAGAAATAACCAAAACTACGTCGATTTTCTTAATCAGTTTAATAACAACACTAATAAACTGATCCCTGAAGTGGAGAGGATTAAAAAAATTGTTATACTATGTCTACATTATTCAAAACACACACACACACACACACACACACACACACACACACACACACACACACACACACACACACACACATATATATATATATAAATTCGGATTACTAACAAAAAAAACAGAAAATATCTCATATCGAGAATATTTAACATGGAAAAACATAAGGAAAAAATTAATTATTTTTAATAATATGTGGAAATCTCCGCTTTTACCTGAAGACGGTCGCGAGACCAGAAACACGTGTAATAAAAATATGGAAAATAAAGCATAATGTTTTTTTTTTCTAAATAAATCCACATTACAACCAAAAACGTTTGCGGCACCTCTCTTCTCTCCTTTTTTATATATATATATATATATATATATATATATATATATATATATATATATATATAAGGTCTGTTCAATTCTCTTATATACTAGGTGCGATGTATAAATTGTCATCTAAATTATGCAAAAATGAGTGGCATTACTTTTTAAGAGATATATTTAACAAAAATATGTTGAAATACTGTCGTCTTTCTCTCGATCACTCACAAATAAAGCACAGAGATAACCCAAATAGGTTGATCTACTGTGTCTCCAACAGCGTATAACGGGAAAAGACAAAGGCAAAAAGCAATGAAAACGCTCTGCCTACATTACTTATATAGCAGTGCTAATAGAACATTCTAGATATTATACAACTTTTAATTCAATTCTATTGACATATTTGCATATGACAAATCTAGAAGCTAACGATCTCCAAAACAAATACGAAAAAGCAAATGTCTACAATAAAATCGCTATTGGCTTCAATCACGGCCTCTAAACCAATTCAGGATCTTTTGCATCTCTTCTGAATGATCTACTTGTTTAAGTTAGTTGATGCTGTCATAATTCTTGCCTTCAGTTCATCTTTGTTGTTTATTTTGTTTTTTTGTTTTTTTTTGGTCTCTCGATAAACGGTTACCCACACATAATAATCAAGAGGTTGAGTTACGTGGCCAGATTTAAGGGGTGATGTGGTCGCAGAAATAATCTGAGAGCCATGACAGGGTTATCCTGCTTGTGTGGCATGAAGGATAGTCCTCTTGCCAGATATAGTTCTTCGCTGTTGACAAAGGGCAAGAACTGCTTCCTCAAGGCACTTGATATAGGCCTCTGTGTTGAGTCTGAGGCTGTGTGGGAAGATGGATGGAGGCATAACGTTGCCATCAGAAGTGATCACCGCAAACATCATGATGTTAGCATTCAAGTCTTTCCGAATCTTCTGAACTGTCATTAGATTGACACTCAAACACTCTGAACTGTTCGTATTGGAGGTTACGACGCGAGTGCCAAGGAGTACAGTATGCTGTTTACAAATTGAATTGCGTCATGGTTGTCTTCTTCTCGAATATAGTGTGCAAATGACGTTGTTATGCAACCGGCAAAATCAAAAACAAACAATGTGGCAAATAAAAAAGTATAACATAACGACAATTTATCCATCGCATTTTATATATATATATATATATATATATATATATATATATATATATGGGAACTGAAAAGTAACTTCCTATTTTATATACGATGGACTCTTCAATCTTTTGAAAAAAGTCCATCATACTTAAAATAGTATGTTACATTTCAATATATATATATATATATATATATATATATATATATATATATATATATATATATATGGGAACTGAAAGGTAAGTTCCTATTTTATATAAGATGGACTCTTCAATCTTGTAAAAATTCAGTTACACGCGAGTGTCCATCATACTTAAAATAGTGTGTTACATTTCAATATTTATATATATATATATATATATATATATATATATATATATATATATATATATATGGGAGTGTGCTTGACTATTCAGAATGTTTCTGACTCGAGATCCTTGCTCGAATCTTACCAATATCGATATATCAAGAAGCCGAGTTTTATCATGTTATCGACCTGAGAAACATATAACGGTTTGTTACACGTGATGAACTGTTCGTTGAGCAAGGTCTGTTGCAAAGTCACACGTTAACGTATCCGATTTGATTTGATTCATTCATTGTCTACGGTTTATCATCCTTTTGCAGATTATTTAGAGCCATAAAATATTTATAGTTTTTTTAGATTGTTTTAGCTGTATTTAAAAGAGGTAGTTTCATAACATTCGCATGAGTATTTGCGCTCTGGTGAATATAACGCTCTGAGCAGGTATTGAAACTTGTCTCTACAATTAAAAATTCCGAGGTGTTATCCATTACACCACACGCACATACAAACATATATCATCTGCGTCATCGAGCTGGTCACTCATCTAAGTTCCGATCAGTCTCGGCGTTGCTTCATTTCGGTGATTGTACGGGTACTGGTATTTCGTCCTGAAGTGGTAGTAAACCTTATCGTGACCTAGAATTTGAGAGTAGCTGCCTTGTACAGATAGATAGATAGATAGATAGATAGATAGATAGATAGATAGATGGGCACCTCGTTGTGGTGTAATGGTTAGCAAGCTTGTCTGGCTAGAACAATTATGACTGAGTAGTGAGTTCGATCCTCACAGGGTGCCTCATACTTTCGGCCTTGTGCCACATCTTAGCTACACTTGGAAAATCACTAGATAGATCGAGGAAAACCTGGGTAAATCGACAGACAGTTGAATAAGAACGGAGTAAGTTAGATAGATTGGTGTAAAACTCTTTTCTGAGAAAGATAAAAACAAATTTTATTCATTTGCCTGAAAGATGACACATGAGAGCAGGACAAAACATTAATATTTGTTTCATAAAACTTACGCTACAATACAAAAATAAACATGAAAAAAACATTTTAGATTTCGCCAAAATTAATTTTGTTTAATTCTTGTATTTATATATTATTACGTATGTACGGCATTAAATTCTAGGTCTATAAATGGGATCTAAAAACATGTTAAGCAAACGTAATATGAGTTATTAATTTATGTTTCTGCATATGTAGAAAGTCCTGCCCGTTGTAGTATCCATTGAACAGAATCGATCGTTTTGATGGTAGAGCGTCTCTCAAATCACCCATGTGTTCAGCTTGAAAACGTTCATCAGCTTACTCTTTTAATCTTTTATGTAGACTTTGCGATTGGCGTAAAATAATCCCTTGCAACAACACATAGATTCAGCTGTGCTCAGTCGACGTTCAACACTTGAGTTTGCATAAATTGTGGTATCCACACATTCCTATAGTAAAGGGCTCTGAAATAATTCTACTGCCCGCTGTCAAAAGGTCAAAATAACTGGTTTCGCCCGTTGCATAGATTTAGGATGTCTTCAATTTTATACTGTTTTTTTTTTTTTTACGTTTGAACAAGTTCGCATAAATATATTAACTTACAAAAGCACAAAAACTCTGTGCTCGCTCTACGCTTGAATTCAATTCTGTTTATGCTAAAAGCGGGCTATTTCCTCTCGGGGAAACGCAGGCAAACATATAAGTAAAAAGTTACTGGTTTTTCTCTTGCTGGTATTAAGAACTTTTTCCAAAAAGAAATATTCAAAAGGTAAATAGATGAAATAAAATGTTAATCGCATCATGAAGCTCAACTACTATACACAACGACCGCGAAAAAAATATCCGCAGAATATGACTTAAGGCGTAACGGGTAATGGCAATGACAATAAACTTCCACCAATAAGTCAAGATCTTAAGCTCAAAACAAGTCAGATTTCAAATAGAAATGAATTTTAACAGAAACAATAGAAAGAAGAGTATCTAGACTGAAAAGAACAACAAAACAAGAAGCAATAAAGTTAAACTATTTTTTTTTTTTTTACTTTTCCCAAGAATAAGATATAAGACTGTTTACTCTGTCTAGCAATGTTCGACTTTACACCTGGACAGCCAATATTAGATTAAGTAATTCTTTAGAGCGTACACCAAGCGAGGCTGTCGCTCTCTATTAGGCGTTTGTTGTCGAATCTCTGCGGAGTTCTTTAAATCAACCTTACGTTTTGATTGTTTGTTGTTGAGGAAAGCATAAAATTCAAAAAGAGAGATCCCCCGAATAGACACACTGTGAGTAAATTAATACTAAACCGATTGGTCAGGTGCTTTCGAAAATAAAAATACTACCCCTTCTAAGAATAAAATATAATTTCAAACTTACAATACGTGAGTGAGACATTTTATCTCTTTTGACAAAATGCGAAGCCCACAAGAAATAAACGTAGAATATTGCAGGGTGGCTGTTGCATAATTCTCTGTTTCATCGACTCGGTAGAAAGAGGATAAAACATGCAATCATATTTTTAAAAATAATAAAAGCGGTACTCAGCCAGATTATACGCAACGAAGATGATTATTCATAATATGTATTGTCTCAAGAAGACATTGAGAAAGAATATCGTTGCTGTCTATTCGTTATTCGCATGTTTATTTCAGAGTACATAAAATAAGGTGAGCGTTAGTGGAATGCAAAAGAGTAAATGATTCTGAACATCACTGCGTGCAATATTAATTAACATTAAGTTAAATTTGTTCAGGCATATCACTACACTATCACTATTTCCATGACAAATGTTCAGACGCCAGTGTACATATCCAGTGAAAAAAACATTCTCATTCTCTGCGTATACCATTAGAAAGAAAGATGTGACATTCAAAGAGCTGCATCCAAAGAACTGGTACATTCCGCAACAGACACAACGGAGGAAAATTCCTTGATCAATATAAACTCAATTTCTCAATTCAAGTCGACGTTCAACCGTTATCTATTCTATATTTTCTACTAATTTGCATATACACCCTACTCTTACTTCCATACAAAAAACCTCAAGTAAACCTCTACCTTGAGTGCCTCTTATCCCTTTTCGGGGATATAAACTAAGTAGAAAATAGACAAATTGAAAGAGCAATATCTGAGTGACCAGTATAGTCTGAAAATAATTAGCAATTTTTAAAGTAATTTTCACCTTGTATAAGGCCCAAGAGAGTTATTGAGCAAGAGTGAAAATTTGTGGGGATGTGTTAGGAATTTAATTGGTAACTCTCGACTTGAACAGGTTAAAATTATAGTGTTCATGGAAGCTTCCTCTTGGTAGTCGTTTTCAGAATAGTAGCTTTGTTTTGTATTTTTTCATAAGAAAAGTGGGGATAATCATACTTATTATAAAACCCAGTTTGTGTGTGTGTGTGTGTGTGTGTGTGTGTGTGTGTTCGTTTATATATTGGATTGAATTTCCTATATTTTTCAACCGATTTCAACAAAACTTCACAGGACTACGTAAAATTACATTGCGGTGGTTCTGACAGCGGTGTTTTTGCAAGAAATCAATTGGAAAACACGATTAAGAGGCATCGCTTTCGCGAGAATGAAAGGGGGACAACTCATATAGAGTTATACTTATTATAAAACCCAGGTTGTTTGTGAGTGTGTGTATGTGTTCGTTTATATATGGGATCGGATTTTTCAACCGATTTCAACAAAACTTCACTTTTTTTTTTTTGGCAGGTAGTGTTTCTCATTGTCTTGTACACTTTTTCTTTATTTTTACATTAAGAATGCTTTAAAAAATCCATTTACAAGACAATTGTTTATAATAAAATTCTATTCAATCGGTAGTCTCATAACGATTGAAAACAATGTTTTTATTGAGTTTGGGTCTGACCAATTCGTAAAAAAAAAAAAAAATACTTAAGACATGCGTGTCCGTCAACCTTAAACAATAATCTTTGTCAATTTTATTTTTCAGTCTTTATGATGGTTGATACTTGATCTATCTCTTACTGTTAAATCCCCGGGCAACGCCGGGCTCTACTGCTAGTGTTCAATAAATGAACATCTAATACTGAGAGGATAATCATAACAGAATTAAGTACTATTTCATTCATAGTGTTTTCTTCATTTATCACGTTCATTTTATATTTGCCATGTTTCAGTCGTTCTATTTGTTAGTCTTCGTCACATGTCCGTGACATTTACCCTCTGTGATACCGCTTCTACACTCTTTTCTTTTAAAATGCAGAAAATAAAAAGGTGTTCCTAAAATGCATATATATTCTAGAAGTAAAACAAAGACTATCAAAATAAAGTCATTAATATCACTGTCATCACAGCGAGAGCTTCGCCTGTTCTTACCGCTGTAATAAGTCCAAATTCTGAATCCTTTCTATTTAAACCATTAAGCTGGTTTGTATTAACTTCAAATAATTGGATGGATAGGCGACTATTAATTCGACAACTTGATAAAGTTATTGTTGAATTCTTTTTAACAAAATCTATTCTTTTGACAATTCTGTTTTGTAAGAATCTGGAAATTACAGATTGATAAAGATAAAATACCAAATAGCGTGTCTTGGTTGGAGGTAAATGAAATTCATCACAAATTCAAATATTTTCAAAACTTTTGTTGTAGCAATTGATTTTTAATTATAATACATTATACTTCCTCATTCCTCTTCGATGTCTCAGAATTCAAATGAATATGATTATACACAATCGAGCATATATATACATTCATTCATATATGAACGTATACATGAATTTACATATATTCACACATACACACCTATGAATATATGTATATATATGCATATATAAATACGTAATAGTCATGTTTACATATATAAGAAAACATATCTATGTGCATATATATATATTTGTGTGTGTATGTGTGTGTAAGTGTTTGTGTATTAAGAAAGAGTTGTGCTGACTGTAATATATATCCATGTTTATGTATGTATGTATGTATATATATATATATATTAAGAAATTAATAATTATTTACATATATATTAAGAGTATAATAATTATATATATATGAAGAATTAAGATATATATATATATACGTATATATAAAAGATTATATATATATATATATATATATATATTAAGAAAGAGATGTACTGATACTAATGTATTTTCATGTTTTTTGTCCATATATATATATATATATATATATAGATAGATAGATAGATAGATAGATAGATAGATAGATAGATTTGATAATTTGATAAGAACAGGCATCTGAATTGGTGTTGAACCGATCATCTTGGACGTGAAGTTAAACTTCTAAAGGATAAATAATTTATTTTACAAGTTTTGCAGAAAGAATGTTAGAGGGAAGGGTTATGAATTTCCTGTTATTATTATTATTATTGTATACGGTAAAAGTACGTTTTTGGACCTCGAGTTTTTCCATTTGTGGACATTGTAAGTTCATTTTCTGGCCTTGAGGATAGGGTGGTGTTGTTACTGTTGAAATCTAAATGTTTTCTGAAGATATTTCCCTTCTTCACTTCGGTATTCTGGGCTGCATATTCTAAGATCTCTGGGACGGAATCCTATTACTAAACCTGATTTTTCTTTCTTATTGTGGTGAGAAAATAAATTCATTAGTTAGTTTTTGTTAGTGGATTTACAATAGACTTTATAAATCTAATAGATTATTGTTACATATTAATAAGATGCCGAGGAAGATAGAGATTTTTATTCCACATTCCTGTGTGAATTCGACGGTAGGTTCAAACTTATCATTTTTTATTATTATGTCTTATAAATTTATATTGTGAGTATATAATCCCGATGGCATTACTCATCAAATAAAGATTTACATTATAAAATTATATATATATATATATATATATATATATATATATATATATATATATAAATGACAATAGAAAAACTGTAATAGATGCCGACGCGTTTCGTCTAATGTGTACTTTTTCAAGGCAAAAAAAGAAATGAATTTATTTAAACAAAGTAAATAATAATAAAAAAAAACAAAATGTCCTTAGCAACTGGAAGAATTTAGAGAACACTATTTTCATACTGTTAACTGAAAATTACGTCAATTACTGTCACTTGTGGAGATATAGTTTTTATTACTGTGTTCATGGATTCAACAATTTTCTTTTGATTTCACGATATTGTTGTGTACGTTTGTTTGTGTTAAGAAATAGGGAAAAAGTCTAGGTGTAGATTAACGTTTGGGTAATATTCAATGGCAACACTCTCTAGGATTTTCCTTCTGAGTGAGTTATTTCCTTTTTTATGAGTGTAGCCTTTTTAAAATCAAAATTGTGTTTGAATTTATTTCTATGTATGACTAGTGCATTAGCTAAGTCGTTTTTGTGAGGTCTCTTTTGTGCTCAAAAATGCATTTTTTTTTAAATTTCTACTTGTTTCGCCAATATGTTGGGAGGAACAGGTTAGGCAATTTATTTTATGAATACATTCAATCACAATTTTGATTTTATAAATGCTACACTCATAAACATAGAAAATAATTCACTCAGAAGAAAAATCCTAATGTATTAAATTATCTCGGTTTTTTGCCATGAGCAAGTACACATTGGACGAAACACGTCGGCAACTATTACAGTTTTCCTATTGTCATTTATATTTATAAACATTGTCTTTTCGACAGGTTAAGTCTGAGAAATTTGATATATATATATATATATATATATATATATATATATATATATATATATATATATAGGGTTAATCAAAAATACGTTTGCAAACACTGGAGGCGTGTTCTTCACACCAAATCTAGAACAATAGTTCATGTAAGCATATGACCGCAAATCCTTCGCTTTTTTGTTAACTTTAAAGAAAGATTACGATAGATGACTGGTGTTGCCATGTGTACTACGTTAAATTTGTCATACGTATATATTTGTTGTTAGTCTTCAAAGTTTCACGCCTGGAGTAATCAGTTAACTAAGAAGTGTTTCCGTTTAACAGAGGCTGAATAATCATATTGGGAGATGGGATCTATGACTTTTAAATACGGCAGCACGAATGGTATTGGACGCCTGGGAGGAAGGCTGTATTAGATTGTGTTTTCAAAACGAAGACAGGTGTATCATCCAATCTTTTCTCCTGTTTACCGCCGAGTTGCTAACAATGATTCCGTGGCACCACAAACTATGTATCGAGGTAGACCATATCATACGCCTGACAAAGAATATATTCTACAGGCTGTGGGAGATGATCCAGGTATCATCATTCGTCAAATTGCCTTACATCTCATAGTACCATATGAAGGGTAATTCAAGAGCAGCTTTAGTATCCGTATTATTTGCAATGTGTGGAGATCTTTCGCCCTCTGATCACTCACCTCAAGAAAACATTTGCCGATAGTTTATTGCACAAATTGCCCATCCGTTGTTTGTCTCTTCAGGCTTTTTATAATTGAGGCAACATTTGGAGTGATGGAATAACAAATTTACAAAAACGACAAAGATTTATGTGGAAAGATCGGAATCCCCATGGTACAATATACATATATACCAGCATCAGTTTAAGATTAAATATGTGTGGACTGGAATTTTAGGTGACTGTTTTGTTGTTCCTTATGTTTTCCCAGCACGTATTACAGGTGCTCTCTACAGGGACTGAATTTCGAACACACTTCCAGACCTGCTACGGATGTACCCTTGTTAGGACTAAAACGCATTTGTTTCATGCATGATAGAGCTCCAGCAAATTTTAGTCACATTGTTCGCGATGCACCGGCTGAAATCTACGATTAAAGATGGATAGTTAGGTGAGGACCGGTCTCATGGCCTGCATTACTCGGACTGCTTTTTTTATTTATGGGATCACCTAAAACAATTGGTTTATACAGCAGAGCTTAATAATTATTAAGCTTAAGTTTTATATTAAATTATGAGTTGCTGTGTAGAACGATCGCATTTTAGGTATACATTTATAAGTCGCCGCCAAAGTTTATAAAATAATCTTTAAGTATCTTGTATTGAACATATATCTGCGTCTACCGTATACTTTGTACTTAGTAACACCGAAACAAAAAAATTACGGACATATGTTTATATGGAATTTTGTGCTTGTTTGGTGTGAGGAATCAAAATTAGTAAAAGTGTTTTTGATTCATTCTGTGTATAAAGAGTGTTCCAATAACTTGGATCGAATTTAGTATGAAGTTTAAGTGTGTATTTTTTTTCTTTTTCGTTCAGACTTGGCGAACATTTGGGCAATATTATCTTTCACATATAATGGCTGATCCAATAGAGAAATAGATAAATTTCCCAAATAACACTGATTTATTTCCTGCTGACTTTGATCCGTCTTAATGAAATACCCTTTATATATATATATATATATATATATATATATATATATATATATATATATATATATATATATATATATATAGATAGATAGATAGATAGATAGATAGATAGATTATGGGAGATTTAATGTAGTGTACTTTTTTAAAAATTAAAAAATCATGCAATCTTTATTGTAAACACAGGCTCGCATTTAAGTAAAAAAAAAAAGAACAAGGATTCAACACTGCCCGGATTTGATTTCTATCTTTGTAATTCTAGCTAGCGCTAGGCAGACACTCTATCTATCTATCTATCTATCTATCTATCTATCTATCTATCTATCTATCTCATTACTCTTTTTTCCTTCTTTCATATTAAACTTTCTTTTTCCTTTTCTATCTATCTATCTATTCATCTATCTCAATATTTTTATTTTTTTATCTATCTATGTATTTCTGCCCATATATATAAATATATATATGTGTGTGTGTGCATGCGCGTATCTATCTATCTATCTATCTATCTATCTAAAATATATATATATATATATATATATATATATATATATATATATATATATATATATATATATATATATAGTGTTATACTTAAGCTAATATGCACGTAGACATCAGTACATGTCTATCAAGTCTTTCTATGAAAAAATTCCTTTGCTAATTTTTGAAAGCTAAATTTTGTAAACTTTTTCTTTCATTTTCTCTTTTTCTTCCGAAAACTTTTGAACTCGTACACTAACACTATACATTCCCTTCTACAAATTTATATTCGTATGTACACTTAACTTATTGCTAATACAAAATTAGAATCGATTTACAAACGAATATATTTCAATATGTTTCCTGTATATTGCGTGTTGTGTTTGGCTCACTTCTGGTGCATAAAGATTTTGAAAACACTTTCCCATGAATACATAAGTCTATTCCCGAGTACACATACATAAAAATGATTTGTTTGTCTTTCTTCCAAAATGTTCGCGTGTTTTGTAAAAGAAACATTGTAATAATATAAATCTTATGTGCAGTTGCGTTCGAATTGAAGATTATATGTTTATCTATCTGTATGTGTACTGGGGTAGTCTAAAGTTATCGCTGAATGTACGCCCAGGTAGGTAATGGGTTTATGGAAGTGAGTCCAAGAAAGACTGGCCATCACAATGGCAGTATATTCTTTGCAATTATCGACGGACACCTGAATTGTTTAGCCATATTTATGGCCGACATTTTCTCCATTATCAGAAAGAAGGAGAAACGTCACTTGTATTGGATTTATTTTATTCACAAATGCATAATCTATAAGTTGGCATAATACGCAGGTACATGTTAAGACAGTCGCAGACACTCAGAGACGCATATCTCTATGTTCAAACCTGCATATATAAAATGTCTCGTCATAAAAACACTTATGTACTGATATATAATTATGACATTCTCCTCTCCCTCACACACACACACACACACATATATATATATATATATATATATATATTTATATATATAGATATATTTCTATCTGATATAATATATATATATATATATGATATTTTATATATATAATATATAGATTTTCCATCTGTTAATATATATATATATATATATATATATATATATATATATATATATATATATTTAGAGATATATTTAGAAATTTTTATATCTCTCACTTTCGCTCGCTCTCTCTCCCTGCCTCTCTCTTTCTCTCTCCCTTTCTCTTTCTATCCATATATATATTAGTTAAAAATACAGATGAAATAATTCAACTTCAAAAACGGTTCCAAAATAATTCTGTCCTTAAATTCACATATGAACTCAATACTAATAATAAAATCCCCTTCCTTGACATATTGATAAACACAAATAATAACAAATTTAATATTTCGCCATACAAAAACCCCACAAGCATAAATTCATGTACACTTAACTACAAGAGCGAATGCCCATATTACTACAAAATAGCAATTATAAAGAATCTATACATCGTGCAGAAACTAATTCATCCACAAAACAGATTTTTTACAGTGAACTAAAGAATATAAAACAGACACTTATTAATAATAGCTTTCCAAACTATATAGTTGATGAACAAATAAGATGCTTTCTTAGAAATCTCAATAATAAGCAAATTGTACATAATACTGCTTCTACTGATCTCAAATATATTAATCTCCTATATCGTAATCAAATGCATACTAATTATAAACAAGATGAAAACATACTAAAAAATTTACTAAATTCTAATATATCAACTACAGATCTTAGCAAAAAAATTAAATTAATCATATACTACACTAAATCTAGTATATCCAACTTAATACTTCGCAATGATTCTTCTCCCCCGGTTAGCGATTTGCAAAAAACCAACATAGTTTATAAATTCAAGTGCCCTTTGGGAGAGTGTATCTCCAACGAATTAAATAATATGCTTTCACGATGCTTGACACTACATTTTAATGAAAACTCTAACATTTGTAGGCATTTAAAGCAACATGCCTGCCCGCACACACAATTCCGTAAAATACTTGTCGAAAACACAACTATACTTCGACATGAAAACAATAGACAAAAACTAAAAATACTTGAAGCATTATACATCAAACAGTTAAAACCCAACCTAAACAAAATCAATTATGGCATCTCTACAAATATTCTTAAATGTCTATAATTGGTAACAGAAGCCATTGGTTTATACCAACGAATTTCCTTACTTCATTCTACAATTCACTGTCGTGTAGTCATGTGTGACGTCATGAGATGCGGTGCGATTTTCGCTTCTAGCGTCTTATATGCGCGTGTTTATCGTTGCTTAGTGATCAACTGTGTAAACAATGACAGACTATCATCACTGTCGTGTCCGTATATTGTTTAATATGTTTGTGATTTACATCTTTGATAATGGCTTAAGTAAGCCGAAAGCTTAGAGTATATTAAAAAATATGGATCAATATTGTGAATTTCTTTCTTCGTTTAATGATAATGTTATCAAACTTATCAGATGATGAACAAATTTTGCATAAAATAAATAGACAACACTTGTCTATATTATTTAATGAAACGTGTATATATATATATATATATATATATATATATATATATATATATATATATATATATATATATATTTAGAACACTCTCGTCGTGTTCGACATATGAGGTTCAAGCAGCTCAGGTCCTAGGAACCGGCAGCCGAGACACCAGTGTCGATGCTTTGATTATAGTGGTGAAGTTTTCTGCAGAAGCAACTAAAACAGTTTCCATCCAAGGCTATAGAACCCAGTCTGTCCTGCTATATGCCCATATATATTGGTATAGTTGTTAAAATTTCTTGACAAATAAATATATTAAAAATACATTTTTGGAAAAGCTTATATTCCTTCAAAAATATTTCTTAATTACTCAGGATTACTGATATTTTTCAAGTTAAATAACGGTCAGTATACACTCGACACCTGAAGATTGCGTTTAGCATGAAACTCCGAGTAGTGCAAACAGTGTGGAATATGTATATTCATCAGAATATAAATTATATAGCTCTGTTATATAACATCGAGCACTGCATCAATAACACCAGCATTTTATATGCAATCACACACACACACACACATATATATATATATATATATATATATATATATATATATATATATATATATATATATATATATATATATATATATATGATAATATTATACAGTACATTAGATAAGGATTGACATTGAATTTTATATATATATATATATATATATATATATATATATATATATATATATTATGATTATGTTTGTGTGTAGACACATACATGCATATATACATACATAGATCCTATAATTTTGTGTTTTTCTGACAAATATACGTCAGTTTTTATATTTGCATAAACAAGAGTACACGCTATGCATTTGAGAACACATTGTCGAAAGCCACTGTGACCAACCTTACTTCACAATCTTGTTTCTATTCTTACCAACTGCGTAGTAGCTTCGGCTCCAACGCCTGAATAATAAAAAAAGTCTGTTGTTCTAGTCTTTGTAGCCTCCAACCACACAGATTCGGAGATTGCAGCCTTCCTAAATGTCGGAAAGATCTTCGTGCTTACGGTAAGTAAAGAGCTCCAGGCATTTGGAAAGTACGTTTGTTCAATTGATAAAAGAAAAAGAAAAAACGTTCCTAACTGTCAGGAATGTCGAATTGGTCCAGCAATCCAATGATATCATCCTGAATGCCTTGAAAATCAATGACGGCCATTGACAATCACCTCCATGTGTCTGTGTAGACAATCAGATGCGTTGCGTGGTAAAAATACTTGGATTGAGGAAGTACCTCGAGGAAGGAGGTACGTATACCCGCATGACCCTGCTTCCTCTCACACGATCGGTAAAACACCTCTAACATTTGTCATAATAGTTCTCTTTATTTAATGCTTGTTCACCACACTCAATGTGATTAATTAGTGGTAGAATATGATGAATAACTTAACTTCCCTCAGAGTAACATCTAGAGCTAATCGAGGGTGTATAGAATGTTCGTGTGACGGAACACAGCGATTAACTAGGAATTAAGTGTACGACCATGCAGGAAATCATTGTTAATGGTCGGTCAAGAGTCACATCAGCAAATGCTATCATCCAAAAGAAATGGAAGAAGGAAAAAAATAACGAATAGGTGACTGATGAGATTCTCGACACGATGCAAAGTAGAGAGAAAACTCGACCAGCGTACGGAACGGAATACAGAAAACTACACAATGAAATAAATTCCAACTGCAGCCAGGCTAAAGAAGAGTGGCTAAACAAAATAATATGGGCACAAACAGAGAGACTGCGTACCAACAAGAAATAAATATGTATCTCTATCTATAAAAGGCAGGATGTGTGTGTGTGTGTGTGTGTGTGTGTGTGTGTGTGTGTGTGTGTGTGTGTGTGTGTAACGAATGCACGGCCGCAATTTTCGACGGATTTGCACCAAAATTTACATGCACATGCTCCAAGTTAGCGGAAAGGCCAACACCGACTTTGCATTTTCCAACTGCCATCGATAGAGGAAATAATCGATTTTTTTTATGCTTCTACGGACGTTTTCATGTAGTCTGCGGCCATTTTCTACTGGCCAGAGTGAGAGTCTATAGCTGGCTGCCACGATTAGGCAGAAAGATTCTATTGCCCAGCGTATGAGGCAACAGCTGACTGACACGAATGTTAACTCGCATGCAAAAAAAAATCGATAGCTGCATTCGTCACAAGTGGGAAAAATTTAAATCTGCATGGAATGGTTGGGTGTGAAAAAGTATTTGTTGTTAACATTCTTTTTTCATTCGGTTTTTCCAGTTACAATCCTTTTTTAAAGCTGATCATTTTGTGTTCATTTTGTTTAGTTCTTTTTTCGTAACAGATTTAATGTTTCGTATAAAGCTTAGGAAAATTTCCAGTGTGAGATAGGCAAGAAGTAAGGCATGTAGCAACATCAGCACGGCAAAGGAGACTCCTTTAAAAGTCAAGTGATAGCGATTGCTGTATGAGTCGTACAATTTTTGAATCAAGCATGGGCAATGCCGGGCCATGCTGCTACTAAACAAATAAGAGAATTAACAGGAGAGCAGGCATGCTCGTCAACAGGCTGCATACATTCAAATGATGTAACACTCATATTAAAGAATGGAAAAAATCTTCAGTGCTGGAACAAATATATTACAGAACTCTTCCAAGACGAAAAGTGAACAACGACAATACACCTAACTACGGACGGGCCTGAAATACTAAAAACCGAAGTAGAAACTACACTAGCGAAATTGAAGAGAAATAAAATGTCAGAGCCAGACGGAATTGTAACAGAAATGCTGGAAGCATTTGATTATTTTGGCATAGACAAGATTACAGAAATAATAAATGAAAACTACAACAGTGGTGATACCCCGGAAGGTTTCAACTGATCTATTTTTCATAGAAATGCCTAAGAAACCAGGCGCAAACGAATGCGAACTCCACCGAACAATAAACCTAATGAGCCACATAACAAAACTCATAATTCGTATTCTGATGAACGTAGCGGAATCAAGCCAGAGATAGGACAAGAACAGTGCGGGTTCGTCTTACGCACCGGAACGAGGAACGCGATATTCATCGTCAGGCTGTTATCAGAAATATTAATACAAAAGCAGAATAACGTGCACCTATGTTTTATATACTATAGAAAGTGTTCGATGAAGATCTGTTGGAACAGTCGAGCGACCTTGATATATTTGAGAAAAATATTAGAATAATCAAGAAACTATACTGGTAGCAAACGGACGGCATACAGATAAAAAAACTAGTTCGGGAGATATACAAAAATAGAAAGGGCGTAAGGCAAGAATGTGTGTTCTCACCGAACTTATTCGACCTATACAGCGAGCCAATTC
This sequence comes from Acanthosepion pharaonis, assembly GCA_903632075.3. Lineage (NCBI taxonomy): Eukaryota > Metazoa > Mollusca > Cephalopoda > Sepiida > Sepiidae > Acanthosepion > Acanthosepion pharaonis. The sequence continues at coordinate 1,901,397 of CAHIKZ030000067.1, forward strand.
TGAGAGAACTGGAAATTCTACCTGGATTCATCATTAGCGGCCACAATCTTAACAAACGATACGCAAATGACACAGTGCTGATAACAGCCACGGAAAGGAAATAACAAATCCTCCAACAAATATTAGCGAAGGAGAGCGAGAATAATGGATTAAGCATAAACTACAAGAAAGAATGCATGGTCATCATTAAAAAGATGAGTCCGAAATGCGATTTACAGCTCGAGAACACTAATATCAAGCAAGTGCGAAAAATTAAATATCTGGGAAGTTTTCTGACAGTGGAGGTTCGAATCTGAGATCCGAAGACGTATTGGGACGGTCAAAGACGTATTCTAAAAGCTAAGCAAAGTATTACGAGAGCGGAGGATTTCGTTGGTAACAAAGAAAAAAGTACTGAACTCCTACGTGATACCTGTCTTTCTTTATGGCAGCGAATATTGGACGATTTCCTCAAAAATGAAGACTTGACTCGAAGCAACAGTGGTATGGTTCTACAGAAGGATGCTAAGGATATCATGGACCGAACATGTGATGCAATGATGGGGTTTTGGAGAAAATGCAAACAAGGAATAAGCTTATACTTAATATCAGGAAGAGGCAATTGAAATTTCTTGGACTCGTAATGAAGAAAGGCAGATAGAGAGAAAGCGACACTAGAGAAAGCAACGTCTGGGTACATAACAGGCGTAAGTAAGAGGATGACAGAACAGGATAAATAGCGAAAGGACAAAACATATTGAGAACTACAAGGTATAGGATAAGTGGAGAGCCATGATCGGCAACGTCATCAGGGGACACGGCACATAACAGAAGATGATAATAAGAAGGAAATTACTGGAAAGTAATTGAAACTCACCTGAAGCGAGCTGAATCTATAATGCTCCTCATGCCAATGACACTTCCACCGAGGTTCTCTACGGCATATGATTTCACTGAATTTTGATGTGTTCCTCTCGAATTTAAACTGGGGTCATCAGGAGAGAATGTGCACCGTTTCGGGGCCTTCCTCTCAACGGTTTCAGTTGAACACCGGCCCCCCTCACTGATGTGAGGCCCCATTATAACGATATACAAGTGTTGTAGATAAACTCAAATAATATAATACTCTGACATATTGTCTCGTACGATGACATTAATCACCCAGCATAGTCGCGTACTTTTAGCAATTCGCGTTGCATATTTTTCCGGTGCCGAATTTTTCCCATGTTACTGAGCGATTTGGGGGCACATGTGAAAATTATTATCCAGTGTTTTTTTTTTCACCAAATAAGAATAATGTCCTCGATATTCTATCTTTAGCCGCACGTACATCTTATGTCTGTGCCAATTCCCCGAAGTGTAATATCATGAGCTAACCGAGTAGATACCAAATGACCGTGTCACCAAACACATTAAGCATCGACCTAATCATTACCTTTACTAACACGTATCAACAATTGTTAATGATCAGTCAATATCATACTGGAAATACTGACTGTCGATTAATGTCCTACTCAAATGCATTGCTGAAAAAGTTATTCCCAAAAGTATTTATAAAGTTCTGAAGATCGTAATAGATATTTTTCCCAAATACATCCACGACTACTTCCATACATGTGCAGAAGGTCACCGCGAGAAGGTGACTTGATTAACCAAGAAACATAAGGTTTACTACACACATATACATACTTACGAATATGCATTATAATTTGAATACCACATAAACTTAGATTATTAAGAGAATTTCTTTCTTTTTCACTTTATGAAAATTTAATGAAAGTAAGATTTCGAATGATAAACGCTTCCTGTTTATTATTTATGCATACATATATATATATATATATATATATATATATATATATATATATATATATATATGCATATATATATATATACATATATATATATATACATATATATATATATATATATATATATATATATATATATATATATATATATATATATATATATATATATATATATATATATATATATATATATATATATATATATATATATATATATATATATATATGTGTGTGTGTGTGTGTGTTGATCGGGAAATGTTCGTGGCGTATATACAGGGAATTTCAAAGAAAATATTTGTACATAAATTTATTCGCATGCAGGTGCCTCGTTGTTTTGCACTAACTGGAATTATGAAGGTGCCGCGAAGATGATTTGCCATTTTTGAGGTATGTTCATAATTTCATCCCCGCTGAATCTGACATTTTTTTTCGACTGATGATGTAATTTGAGTAGTGTTTGCAGTATTCCAAAGAATTTAATGTTTTCTCATTAAGAGAATTTTGCAAGGATCAAAAAAAATAACTTTGTAATCCGGACATGCAAGTTCAGGTGAGTGCAACGTCTGGAAGTGGACATTCCAGCCAAGCTGTAGCACTGGTTATCAAGACTCCAATCATACGCGTGGAATGGCGTTGTCCTTACGAAATACAACCCTATTCGGATTTAATAGATCCGGATGCAGTTCGGTAATTGGTGTCTTTAATCAGTTCAATTGGCAAAATTAGTTGACAGAATTTAGCGGCTGATTTTGCCGAAGGAGTTCTTAATTTGCAATGCTCTTCCATTCTTAAACGATACAAAGAAGACATGGCCAAACTGGGGTCAGCAGCCGAAAAGCGATTTGTTTGATCTTTCTGAATGGCACAGTTAATTTAAAAAAAAAAAACAACAACGTTTCTTTGAATGTTATTTTGTCTCTTTCTTACTCACACACATTCTCACGCATAACTAAATATATAAATAACGATTAAGTACAATGTTTTGAATTTGGTAAGATTTCGAGGAAAGTTACGTTGCCATCTTTTAAAACCATTAGCGTGTTTCACTAAAGAAGATTGTTGTAACCTAGGGAAGCTTACTGAAAAGAATAATCACGCGAAGGTTAGTAATCAATGATAATACGTACGACAAGAACAACATATGTAAGATTCTCCAAAGGCGCTCAGAAGAAATAGTCAATTGCTAGAAATGATACAAGTGAATTCAACCAGGATCACCAACTGCAGGATATTTCCCATCCACTCCACGCGGTCAGATGTGGCACAAGGCCGAATTTAATGTGGGGTATCCGAGCCCGTAGACTTGGGCAAAAATTTCCTGTAGATCCCGTATAAAACAGAGTGTGTTGATATACCTCGGACATTTGCATTTGTTTCTGCTGATACTGTTAAATAAAAATGTGTGTTAGTATTTATTTTGTTTACAACAGTATTCTCTTATATTTAAGAAAATTTTGAGATTCTAGTGAGTCGGTTAAGTGCCATGCGTGATACACTTGTGCGATCATCTATCTTTCGATAATTGAATGACGATTTTTTTTCCGCGCAGTAGTTTGTTCTATCTTTCTGTGGTAGACTGGTTACCAGCCACGGCTAAATACCCTAGTGTGTACTGTTATTCAACATAGCTGGCGGGAGAAGAGATGGATTCATACCTTTATCTCTCACCCCGAACCGATATTCATTATAGCACAACGAACATCGACATTGTGAAATTACTTTCGATAAAAAGTTGCGGCTTCGTATGTTACATTTGTTACTATGAAGTTAAACATTCGCGGGCAGTTGTGCAAATTAATTAAAATAACCGCTTTAGATTATTTTCTTTCTCCATACGGTCAGTTTTAGACCCACTGGAATGACAGGGTGTAAAAAATTTCTATTTTCCTCTCAGATTAGGTCATTTGCAGTGGCGTACAGTAATATGAATCTATTTTTGAGGTGTATGATAAACTTTTTGGGCCTTGAAAAATATTGCGTCAACCGTGATTGCATCATATTCTTATCACGTATAGACACTATAGTCTCAACTGTTGATTAGTTGTCCTACCACGATTGATTGCGATGAACTTTATTCCAAAGAATTATACGAAAATTATAACACTTCACAAAAACTCTGGCAAGTCTTCTCAGTGAGCAAATCAAAGTACTATAGATTGGCCCAGACACTCTCCTGATATAAATCTGTGGTGAATTTGCAAGGAACGACTTCGTGGAATGGACATACGGAGTACTAACGTGTGCACTAGGTTCTGTTTCAGTAGAAAAATAACGGAATTATTCGTTTTGTATAAATTTATTTGCGCAAGGATGTAAAGACGGCGATTTTGGTGGTTTGTCTTGTAATATTTTTTTCTGTTTTTGTTTTTATTTACATTATGTTTTTAGTGATGAATATTTTGGGCAGTTTGCTTGAATATAGGAAGTGCCAGTGGATGTGATAGATGAATATTTTATGTATATTTATTTTTTGCATTTTTTATATTAAAGTGGCCTGCACTATGTGATATTTCTATTTTTGGTAAACGTTTTTGTTCTGTTGGATGTAAATGTAAATTATGCCGAAAATCCCATTTTTATTGCCATTTTCGAGCCGGTGTTGTGTTGACGAATTTTCGGATTATCTACGGTGGATATAGAATGGAATTTGCTTGATTAAACTATGTGGTTGATTGAAGTAAACCTGTATACAAAGTAAATTATCCTTTGAACTTTTTGAACGACTGATATGCAAATTTGTGCAGTTTGTTAATTAAGTTTCTTTAATTTGTGATTTCGAAACATCAGAAAGAATAACAGCACAAACTATGACATCAAATGACTTCGGTCTCTTGAAATGTGCTCTGACACCTTCGAGAATGTGTCCTAGTGAAGTGTCGTAAATTTTGTCGTCTTAGTAGTTGACCAGAGTCTTCAAAGACAAAGCTTGTTGTCCGATTAAACGACGACACTCTCTGCGAGAGGCTGCATATCCGAGAATATTTCCTTCTATCTACCAACTTGAGAGTTTTCGGCACACCGTTGAATCTTGTACGGTTTTAAACCTAAATCATCCTTAGCTACCAATATTCAGCTCTTTTGCTCTCATCCACATGCTTTCTACTTGGATTGCCCTTCACCTTATTGCTGAAAGCTTCAATGACACTCCTGATACGAACTGAACAGTTTAATTCTAGAATTCAATTTGGTTAGGTTGCTTGCTGCTTTGAAACATTTTCCACACATTAGAATATTTTTTCTTCAAGTATTAAATTGTTTTCTCGCATCACATTTTTTCAGAGTAGCCATTTTTAAACGAATCAGTTTGCTAACGTTTTGTTCGAGACGTCATATTTAATTAAACTGTAAACAAAAGAATTTTTGGAAGCCTAATACATAAATAGGTACAACCTTTACGAAAAGGTATGTTTCAAATCCTGTCTAAACAACGAGTGAATTTTTATGTTCCCATTAAGTTGCGTTTATTCAGTTAGCGCATTTTGCGCCGCTATAGTTACCACTCCCCCAATTTCTATTACTGCCCTCTTAGTCTCCTACCACTCTTCGATAAAGTCTTGGAGACTTTAATGAATGCCGAAAAGGTTAAGTACCTTACCTCCCATGATCTACCCTCTGACAAACAATATGGTTTCCGCTTTGCCCGGTCTACCGTTGACGTGATCACGGCCATAATTTTTATACCAACCTCTTGATAAAAACGGTGAAGCTTGAGCTGTGGCTCTACATATAACTAAGGCATTTGATAGGGTTTGGCAAGCAGACCTTCTGCGTAAGCTTCATGGGTACGTTTTATAGGATGATTCCTTTAATCAATTATTCCTGTTAAACCTTGAATTGAAGGATGTCCTAAACGGGTTCTCCTAAAGTTCTCATCAGTTCTCAAGTCGGTGTTTAGGCAGACGATACTATTATTTACTTCTGTCTCAGTAGTAAATCCGTCATTGCTGAGAAAGTGATTGACTGGGGCACGAAATGGCTTGTAAATTGTAATGCCTCCATAACGAAACTTCTCCCATTTATCCACCACAGAGAAACGTCCCTGCTTCATATCAGCATAGTTGATGCTCAACTTTAACTGAGCGTCTCTCTGTGCCTTCTTGGTCTCACGTTTTCCACTGACCTGGAGTGGAACAACTATATTGAATCCATAGTCCCATCTTCTGCAAGGAAATTTGGTTTTCTGTGTCGTGCCTGAAGATTTTTCTTGTCTGAGTTCATCTTTCAAATCTACAAATCTGCCATTCGTCCTTGCATTGAATACCGTCATATGTGGTCTGGTGCCCCCGCTGTTCATCTCCAGGTTCTCGACGAAATCTAAAGAGGGATATGCAATGTGATAGGTCCTGACCTGGCATCTCTACTCCAGTCTCTTTCTCAGAGACGTGATGTGGCTTTCCTTTGTCATTTTTACAAATATTTTCATGACAACTGCTCTGCTCCAACTCCACGAATTTAAGCGTGCTACTAGGTTGTTATCTCGTCACCACACTTTTACTGTCGAAACAAGTAACTGTAACTGCCTCTTCTTCTCCAACATCTATTTCTCTCTGTTGCTATGATCTTCACATATTTAAATGTAATATCAATCGACATCTTCTGGTGTTTTGATCTTGATCCCCGTCCTTCGCTTTATCCTTTCCTCAAACACCCCTCTTTACTCTTACTTTCATCCTCTGTAACACCTTGCGTGTTAGTGGCACTCCAGCCTTGCCTGAGGTGAAATGATTTAAAAAAATGTGGTTCATTGTGACATGCACGTCAGAAATGTTTTCCGGTTCCTGTTGCACCGGGGATGTGGAGGCTAATTTATTGCTCCTTTCAGATGTTTCTCCGCTCACTGGTACAGCTGTTGACCTCTGAGATGCAACACCTACGTTCAGGCTGACGACTAACCGATGGCCACTTGGCACAGGTGGGCTGGAGAGAGGAGTTCCCATTCACCGGTCAAGAAACACTTCCGATTACCGTCAGGCAATATAGCCGGCAGGTCGATGCAGTTGACAAGAATATGGCCATCGCTGTGCTAATGCGACTTCTTGGAGCCATGTGCTGCAGTTGAATGTAGACCATCGACCAGTAGAGTTCCGTGTCCCGATTAACTTGCATAAAGGTCGACCGCTTCACAGGAAAGGTTCTACGACTAACGAGACACCCATAAACACATATATTTTACACTGGATGTCGGATTAAACAAGTCGTCATCAAATTTACCACTTATAATACTTAATTTGTATACGATAATGAAAAAGAATCAGTAAATGCAAAGAAAAGATTAAAAGTAAAAAAAAAATTATCATAAAATATCTGAGACCATTTTTATTATTTTTGTTGTTAAAACATTTGTAAGTTCCAATAAGAGGCCATCATTGATGCTGCATCAGGCATGTTTGTGCTAATGTACATACTTATTAATATATCTTTATATTAGCGATATATTTTTTGTTTATACCCTGTACAAGACCCGGGATCCACTCGGGGTAAAACTTTATAGAGTCACTGGTTATACTGATATGTGGAGAAAATAGCTGTTAACGCTAGGCTTGAACAGATTAATATTGTAGTGATAGGGAATACATCTTGGGAATCGTTTCCACATAGCAGGGATTCGTGGGAAGAAGCTGCTCGTATGGAACTTTCTTATCACCGATTGGAGATGGAGGTAATGAATGTGGTTCGTTACAATGTGCATAGTTAGCTGGTTCTAACCGTAAAGGTTAAAACTTGTCGCACTAAGGAATGTAGTTCGTCTTCTCTCTTTCCATGGAAGCAGCGCTAGAGAAGTGAGAGAATCGTCTGTAAGAGATGTGTTGCAAGGTGGAGAAGAATCTGTTACCCACAAAGAACGCTGAGGCGCTTCTGGACTCTATCAAGACTGGAAAGTAAGGAATTGCCAGCTCGTGAACAAATATCACAGTAGTAGTCCATTTTAGACCTGATCTGAACAAATATCACAGTAGTAGTCCATTTTAGACCTGAACTGAACAAATATCACAGTAGTAGTCCATTTTAGAACTGATCTGAACAAATATCACAGTAGTAGTCCATTTTAGACCAGATCTGAACAAATATCACAGTAGTAGTCCATTTTAGACCTGAACTGAACAAATATCACAGTAGTAGTCCATTTTAGAACTGATCTGAACAAATATCACAGTAGTAGTCCATTTTAGACCTGATCTGAACAAATAGCACAGTACTAGTCCATTTTAGACTTGATCTGAACAAATATCACAGTGGTAGTCCATTTTAGACCTGATCTGAACAAATATCACAGTAGTAGTCCATTTTAGACCTGATCTGAACAAATATCACAGTAGTAGTCCATTTTAGACCTGATCTGAACAAATATCACAGTGGTAGTCCATTTTAGACCTGATCTGAACAAATATCACAGTGGTAGTCCATTTTAGACTTGATCTGAACAAATATCACAGTAGTAGTCCATTTTAGACCTGATCTGAACAAATATCACAGTAGTAGTCCATTTTAGACCTGATCTGAACAAATATCACAGTAGTAGTCCATTTTAGACCTGATCTGAACAAATATCACAGTAGTAGTCCATTTTAGACCTGATCTGAACAAATATCACAGTGGTAGTCCATTTTAGACCTGATCTGAACAAATATCACAGTGGTAGTCCATTTTAGACTTGATCTGAACAAATATCACAGTAGTAGTCCATTTTAGACCTGATCTGAACAAATATCACAGTAGTAGTCCATTTTAGACCTGATCTGAACAAATATCACAGTAGTAGTCCATTTTAGACCTGATCTGAACAAATATCACAGTAGTAGTCCATTTTAGACCTGATCTGAACAAATATCACAGTAGTAGTCCATTTTAGACCTGATCTGAACAAATATCACAGTAGTAGTCCATTTTAGACCTGATCTGAACAAATATCACAGTAGTAGTCCATTTTAGACCTGATCTGAACAAATATCACAGTAGTAGTCCATTTTAGACCTGAACTGAACAAATATCACAGTAGTAGTCCATTTTAGACCTGATCTGAACAAATAGCACAGTACTAGTCCATTTTAGACCTGATCTGAACAAATATCACAGTGGTAGTCCATTTTAGACTTGATCTGAACAAATATCACAGTAGTAGTCCATTTTAGACCTGATCTGAACAAATATCACAGTAGTAGTCCATTTTAGACCTGATCTGAACAAATATCACAGTAGTAGTCCATTTTAGACCTGATCTGAACAAATATCACAGTAGTAGTCCATTTTAGACCTGATCTGAACAAATATCACAGTAGTAGTCCATTTTAGACCTGATCTGAACAAATATCACAGTAGTAGTCCATTTTAGACTTGATCTGAACAAATATCACAGTAGTAGTCCATTTTAGACCTGATCTGAACAAATATCACAGTAGTAGTCCATTTTAGACCTGATCTGAACAAATATCACAGTAGTAGTCCATTTTAGACCTGATCTGTACAAATATCACAGTAGTAGTCCATTTTAGACCTGATCTGAACAAATATCACAGTAGTAGTCCATTTTAGACCTGATCTGAACAAATATCACAGTTGTAGTCCATTTTAGACATGATCTGAACAAATATCACAGTAGTAGTCCATTTTAGACATGATCTGAACAAATATCACAGTTGTAGTCCATTTTAGACCTGATCTGAACAAATATCACAGTAGTAGTCCATTTTAGACATGATCTGGCTCTTATAAAGTTAGACCATAGCACGATGAGTGAAATACTTATTGCAGCGATACAGGGAACCGACTATTTTTCCTGAATCTTTAACGAAAGTTCGTATTCACCTGTTCCACTTGACGTATAAGTCACTTATGGCACTGGACACCCTGTCATGGTGAGGGGTGGTAGTTCCGGGTCCGATCGGATGGAACGTAACTAGTTTTATTTTCGAAGCATTGAATGTAACCAGCCAGTTTTTCACCCACTGAGATGTTAGACCTAAATCAGAGGAGAGATCAACTGCCAATCTCTGGTCATCTAGCACTTTTTAGAAGTGCGCTCATATATCGTTGTGACTTCACCATAGATATTCACAAATGTTCTTATTATATTCTTAAGCAGAACATTTAATTAAAAAGGTTTGCTCCTGATGCACACCTGCTAGGGCCCCGGAAGACTGGCCGTTAACATCTAACATTGGGAAAGATTTCATGATAAAATAATGTGTGCGTTTGATATTTAGAGTGCAAATATATGTCGGTTTATTTTCCAGCATACTATTGTGTATATAACGAGGAGTTGTATTTGAATTTTTAATTATTCATCTCTTTTATATATTGTGTCTGCTTTAATTCATCTAGGTTATGTGTTATTTCTTGTGTTTATTTATTTTTGTTTGTTGTTTCCTACTGTATGTTTTAGTTCATTTTCCACTGCTGTTTTTCCTATGTTATTAGTGTCATGGGTCCTTACCTATAACTACAGAAAGAACGCTTCCTAACACTATGTATACTACGCCTCTCAAGAGAGAGAGAGAGAGAGAGAGAGAGAGAGAGAGAGATAGTCGAATCGAGGCGAGCTTCTCGGCTTGACAGTCGAGCACTCAGCCTCTGAGCAGAGAGGAACCCGAACGAGGCTCCTCGTTCGGGGAGGTTGACCAACCCGATCCCGTTTATACGGGTTCTACGGGCATTTTCTGGCCGAGCCTACGGGCTCGGGAAACCCACGTTAAACTCGGCCTTGTGCCACATGCTACACTCGTGGGGGGGTGTGGCTAATACCGAATCGAGCCGAGCTTCTCGGCTTGACGGTCGAACTCTCTGCCTCTGTGCAGTACGAGGCTGCGCCGAAGGGCAGAATCTCGTTCGGGGAGGTTGACCAACCCGATTCTTTTTTTACAGTTTCTACGGGCATTTTTTGGCCGAGCCTACGGGCTCGGAAAACCCACGTAAATCTCGGCCTTGTACCACATATTTCTCTCGTGGTGGGGCAAGTAAATATGGAATTGAATCGAGCCGATAGTAGTTCACTCCAAACCAGACTGACAGTCATACTAAAACCTTCCACATCTTGTATTATTATTTCGTGTAATATACCTTCGTTATTTCTACTCTTGTGTTCGTGTTGTTCTTCCTTGGTCCTTAACAATTAGTTTACTCACTTTTTGTGTATTATTTCTGGTATTCGGGTTAATTCATCTCTGTGTATTTTCTCTTGTATGTGTTTTTTGTTTTGTTTTTGTTGATTCTCTTAAGGCGCCTGTTTAGTTAATAAGTGCTAGCGTATTGTTTCATGTTTTATACCAGGAAATCTAGGTGTGGTATTTCCTGGACGTGCATTATTTCAACAGTGGTTCTGTTTATATCTTGCTTATATTTTCATTCGTCCTGGGTTTTATATATATATATATATATATATATATATATATATATATATATATATATTACATCAAGATTTGTTTCATATCTTGTATATGTTTACGTAAGTCGGTTTTTTTGCGGTACATTTTGAGGATGTTTTCCCCTAATCTGGGTTTGACTCTTACATCGGGGGTTTGTTTCATATCTTGTATATATTTTCGTTCATTGGATGTTTTTCCTATATCTTTTGGTTTTGTTTGTTCATCTGGCTTTGTGTTTATATCTTGTTTGTTCATTTGTTCCTTATGTTTCTTATATTTCTGTGTCTTATATTCTGTGTGTACTTCTCTGCATCGGAGTTTGCGTCTTCTAATATCTTGAGCATAGTTTATTTAATCGGGATTTGTGTCATATCTTTTTGTATATTTTCGTTAGTCGGGGTTTGTGTTTCTATCTTGTTTGTGTTTTCGTTCATCGGGTTTTTGTCTTATAATATATTGAGCATGTTTTCGTTCATCGGCGTCTGTAACATATCATGTGTATTTTTTCGTTTAATTGCGGTTCATGTCTTTTATCTTGCGTAAGTTTTCGTTATTCAGGTTTTATGTCTTATATATTGTGTGTGTTTCGTTCACCAGGGATTGTGTCTTATATCTTGTGTATGTTTTATGTCATATCTTGTGTACGTTTTCGTTTATCATGATTTATGTTTTATATCTTGTGTACGTTTTCGTTCACCGGATTTTCTGTCTTGAATAATATATTTGTTTTAAATCATCTGCGCGTGTTGTTTCTTGTGTATGTTTTATTTCGTATAAATTTGTGTATTAGTTGTTTTGTAAGTTTCCGTTTATCTATATTACATTTTGTTTACATTTTCGATCATCTTTATCTTTTTCTTATTTCATGTGTCTATTTTCAATCGCTGTGTTTTACTTATTCTTCCTGTCTACACTTTCTACTTTTCAGTAGAATTTAGCTCACATTTTATTATTTCATAAACGATTCCCCGTTAATATCCCGGACATGAATAATGATTTAGAAAAGTCAAGTCATCTATTCACTTTTAATGAATTGATTTATAATTTAATTGAATCCGAACAAATTTGGAGGATAATTGCAATGAATTTAAATACAACACACGGCGTATGTTTGCAGAAATCAAATACTTATGAGAGGTCTATCGAATACATATATAACGATAAACATACATAATATATATTTATATTTAACTGAATACATCTATCAGTATCTTCGGGGATTACTTACTGTATATTTATCACCATAAAATGGTTCATCGACAAAGATTGCAATGTGTATCATTTAAAGATAAGTATTATGCGATTGTAATTAATTTTAATATATATATTTTGATAACATATTCATAATTCATTTTATTTATATTATTCTCGCTATTATAAACATTTTCACTTTAAGAATATCTATATGGAAAACATGGTTTAATTTGTATTAATTCTAAAAGTTTATTTTAAATTAATTGTCATGTTAAGTAATAAAGTAATATAATAATAAACTAAAACATTTGTAATAATATCCAGAGAAAATCAGTGAAAAATGCGAAAACTTAAGGAATTAGTGCATATGCTAGTTCACAAAAGTCTCTTAAGCTGGCCAAACATAGTCAGGAATATGGAAACGAGTAATACATAGAGTTAGAGAAAAGCGATAATACCCGAAATTATAATATGAGTTCTGTTAAAAATAATTTTCTGAAACATTAGGTTTATAAATACCAAAAATTCGCTCACTTATCTGACCCAGTGGCTAAAACGTTGGTTGAGTAATCTAAGAAGTGGCTTGACCTAAATATTTGTGAATTCAATAAATGGACACAAACATTTGGAGTTACTAAAGGGAATTAACTGTTATTGTGATATTTAAAAAAGACATGGCACATGGAATTAGACTTATATTACTACACCTCCAAAAGTATGGATGACAAGAGATTAGCATCTGATATCTTTTCCTATCAAGCTCTAATAACTAAATTCCAACGTTATCATCAGAGTAAGGAAACGTTGTGAATAGAGTAACAAAGATGCGGACAACAGCCTGAACGATGTAAATAGTGTACATAGTTAATATACCTCATTTCAGATATATAGGCAGATACGAATGAACTCATTTAAAAATGGGGTTAGAAAAATATTGTTTAAATTTGTTCCCAGTGATCTTCTGATTAAGATTAAACTAAATTATTCCTATAAAATATCAAGTAAGCACTATGTGGTTTTCTGACAAAAAATGATATTGTAGTATGGGGCTCAGTTCAAATATTGCTTAAATAGAATTTGGAAAGCAGAACTCGTAGAAGCCAGATGCCTTGATGTGTTGAGAGATACATTACTAGCCCCCGTAAAGATATATTTCGTCGAATGACTCCGTGTATTAGACAATTCCAGTCTGCATCATATAGAAAAGTCTTTTTACTTTATACAGGGTGGAGCAGAGCAACTTGCTTATTTAAATTTGGCGCCCTAAAGCGATGGTTGCTCCAAGGATGGTAGGGATGGACTTATTTGAGAGGGTGGGGTTTAAAGTTTGGTTCTTAACGTGCGTTATTTATTTTTTGTTTATTTTTCAGGAACCCCAGCGCGCGCGTCAATGACTTTTTTTGCGGCAGAACTTCCCAGGACACCTCATCTCCTTGAGGGGCGATCTGCATTGGCCAGCACGGTCACCTGATTTATCACCATGTGACTATTTTTTATGGGGATACCTGAAATCAATTGTTTACAACGATCGTCCTAGCACCTTGACTCACCTGAAAAACAACATTCGTCGAGCTGTCGCCAACATACCCATCGATATGCTGGAAAGAGTTGACCGAAACTTCAGAGTTCGATTAACTCAGTGTATAGAGAAGAATGGACGCCATCTTACTGATATCATCTATAAAACTGCTAAAAAAATAAACTTTAAATGTTGTACTAGTTGCAGTTCAAAGAATTACATGTATACCTGCATTACTTGTGTTTGATATTCCAAATAAGCAAGTTGCTCTGCCCCACTCTGTACATTTTAATCCCCTCGAGTTTGTTCTCTTTATTCCCTTGTCAGTGACATTAAGACCAATGCCATTTGTAATATAAACTTATAGCAATTAAATCCTATATATTTTTTCAATGAATAAAATCCCATCATATTTGTTTTCATAAAAAAAAATCATTCTTTTTTTTTAAGTGTCATGTCCTTTCAGGATGTAGGCGATCATGGCTCTCCACTTCTCTCTATCTCTTGCAGCTCTCAACAAGTTCATTCCCTCTTCTTCCCCCCCACCCGAATATGTTCTGTCATCCACTTTCTTAAGCTCGCCAGGTATGTCACGTATTGTTTTCCCTTGTCTCTCTTTCCTTCTATTCGACCCGTGAGTATCAGATTCACCAGGACCTCTTTCCTCTTTAAGTGTCCCAGAAACTTCAGCTGCCTCTTCCTGATATTAAGTATAAGCCTCCTCCTTGTTTGCATCCTCTCTAAGACTTCATCGTTGCTCACACGCTAGGTCCATGATATCCTTAACATCCTGCTGTAGAACCACATTTCTGTCACCTCAAGTGTCTACTTCATCATTGAGGAAATCGTCGAACATTCGCTGCCTTAAAGAAGGACAGATATCACGTCACATTACTAGGGTAGATACTGCCAAAATGCTTCCGAGCGTAAGTTTTGGAACGACCACGTGCTATTTTGGACCATTTAGAAAATACCAATAATAACTCTCTTCAGCATTAGCGCAAATTCGAGAAAAAGACATTCGCCATCAAGTGTGAAACTATTTCTTAAGCAATGAAATCCTTGTATCTCAAAATTTCACATCTCTCTGCGAAATTTAGTTTAGAATCCCCTTACGAATATAAACATAGAAGGTTACTTCTTCCTGAAGCTCAAAATAATTGCGATGGCCTGATTCATCGACACTAGGGTACATACACACGCACCTACACGCACACAATGGAAGCGAGAACCAGCAGCCGCCGACTATGGCCTTGTCCACGTATACAGTAGAATAGATTAACCAGCAACCGCCTTGTCTACGAACACACAAACATAGTAGGCTGACCATCCTAAAGGAAGTATCTTCAAACATTTCAAACAGCACTAAGAAAAGTTAATTTCTTTATAAAACAAACTACACTCAAGAAAGATTGAACATTTTATTGTCATTGTATATTCCTGAAAAGAATATATAAATGTTATGTCAACTGATTTTCTTTTCCCACTTTTTCTGTTTTATATAAAAGATGTGTTCTTGTTGATGCTGTTAAATGTTTGCAATCAGATAGCAACAAATACCTGGGTACACGGATCCCAACAAACTATGATGTAAAGTAGACATGCCTGATATACGTAATGAAAATAGTCCATGCGTGAAGAAAAGGAGACGTACCGGAAGCGGAAAAGAAATAAAAGGACAGTATTCAACGTGTTTAGACCTCGTTCTACTTGAACAGTCATTCTCTAATGTATCTTTTCCTGGTCGTAATATTATTTGTACATGTCTGATAGTATTTCTGTACATTTTGCATTCGGTATATGATGTCCTCGGAGGCAATACTGGTTGGGATTTTACACAAGAAAACTATTTCTTACCCACTTTTTGTTCTTGATAACAATAATTTCAACCCTTACTGTTCGTGCTAAAAGGTATTCTTGATATATTTGGTTTGGATTTTTAGAATAATCAATAACTTATACGAGGAACAAAACACCTGTATACGGCGAGAAAATGAATTTAGTAAATCTACAAAACTAGAACGGCGTGTAAAACAACAATGTGTATTCTCATCGGACATTCGACCATTAGTGTTGTGGTAGGATCCACCTAATTTGCATAGTGGAGTACCGACCATATAAATATGGTTGGTACCGGGAAGAGAGGGAGGAATCAAGAGATTCAACCAGAGACTCTGCCCGACTGCAACTCAGTGAACACATTCTCCAGGAACGGTCTTACCAGGAATATACAAAAGACTATATGTAAATATTGTGTACACTTTCTTGTTTCAATACATTTTGTTCTAAGTACATTTTGTGTTGCATTATTATTCCATGCATTAGTCAAGTTTCAACAATTAGTAAGAGCCATTTCTGAAGTAATTAAAGTTCCTCTTCTGATCCATTTTTGACTGCCACAATTTTAATATTAAATAGGCAGATGACCCAGTGCTGATGCTGATAGCAGTCATATAAATATTACTACATAAACTCACACAGAAGGTGTTAAAGGAAAGCGTGAAGAAAGGACTAAACACGAATTGTGAAAAAAAAATAAACAGAATATTTGGTTGTTAACAAAATGAAACGCTCAACATGCGAGTTACAAATTGGTTATGGTACTATATTTCGTTACCGCGGTAAAACAGAAGAAAGTTTTATTAAAACAAAAGAAAGTGTTATGTAATGAAAGACATTGAAACGAAAAGGGTCGATACAAAAAGAAAATGAGCAATTTAATTCACACATAAATGTTTCGAATATAATGTCGATCAATTTGAACAAGGGAAAAGTGACCCAGACTTATAGGGGGGTATTTTTATTGACATACAGCTAAAACTACAAGCTGTAAAGCGAAAATTTCATTTTTCGTAAACGACGAATTTGGAGTTGATTCCCTTGGTCGAAAGTTGAGTTAAAAAACCAGGAGGGAATGAAAAGCCACCAACGCTCACTGAGGAAATTTAGTGAGAGGTAATAATATGAGAGAGCGGAAGAATGGAATTCCCCAGAATTATCGATTTCTCTTACTTCATCAGTTTGGGCAAATGTCCATAAATACGAATGCGCGAAGTGAATTAAGTAGAAGGGAGAAGAGAGGCAGAAGAGACGGAGACGAGACCATAGACAGGAGAGAGTCTCATGTGATTATCTACCGACGAAAGTTTCTGTCTTCAGCCTTGTGGCAAACTTTACCAAAGCATCAAACTAAATTTTGCCAAGTCAACAACGATAGTATCACTTCCGCTTCAGACGCGGCTCGGGCTGAAAATTACTACATGTGAACTCTTATAGAACCAGCTATTGAAGGATGACTGATGTAAACAGCATTTACTATTTGTTTAATTTATTCGATTGTTATTATTTCCTGTACATCATCGCCCTGCTTGGACCAACCCAGCTCGAAGATACTTGCGACGATTCGATCTTGGCCTGCTTATGATCAAACTTAAATCACAACGTGGATAGGGTTTGTCTGAGATCAGAGCGATCTTCATCGATCAGCCGCGGTGTTGGAAGGTCTTGGACGACCGGGGAGGATGTTGTACGATTAAAGTCAAAAAATACAAATGTTTAGTAAGAATTTTACTCGAGGACGGAAAGCGCGACATCGAAATCCAAAGGCGCATTAGAACAACTTAACCTGTTTGCCATTGACAAGTAAATATGTGGTCGATTCAGCGGTGGAATCTATGTTCAGAGTGGTCACGGTATGCATCGTTCCTTTCCCAAATCTTACATCACAGCCTTCATTTTTAATAATCCAAGAAATCTGCGTATGTCCACTAAATGGCCTGGCACACCATTAAATGGAATCTTACGCCTGAATTAAATGTACTCCACATTTTCTATATTTCGTGTTCAATGTGCGTCCAGATGCTTCGCCCAAGCATCTTCGTCAGTTTCACATATCTAATAAATGCTATGAAGGATGTAAAACATCTTCGAATATATGAAACCTGTATGTCTTAATTACCACCATTCTTCTTCGAGTCTCGTAGACTAGCTCTAAAAAAAATGAACTGGACAAAATAACAGAAACCATAATATTTGTGATCTTTTAAATGCACTGACTTGACTTGAAAAACGGATATCACATAAAACGAATGACATAAGAAAGCAGCTGACGGTCCACACTACTTCGAACAAAACGTTTGAAAGGAAACATACATCAATACAAAGAAGAATGTTACATTTCTTCTTTTTAATCAGTTTACCCCAAGCAAGGTGGGGTGGGGTGGGGTGTCACTAGTGCGAAGGGAATTACAAGTAGTGAAATTGAAGACAAAAAAGATTAAGAATAGGGAGGATTGACGAAAAGACAAAAAAAATGACTGAGAATGAAGATGGCGATTGACGTTGCGTTTAAAATTTTGAAGATTGCAATTTTCAGGGAAGTAAGTAAACTGAAATGATTTCTAGAGGTGGAAGTGCGAGAAAAGAAAATGTTGGAATAGAAGTGGTGCTTGAATTTATCTATTTCAGCAGTAAAAGTGTGAGGCCTATTATTACGCTTAAATTAATATATTCCGGACACCAGGGGAAAAAAAAGATCGTCAGAGCAATTACCATGAAAATAGCTGTTGAAAAGACCGAGGGAAGCCACGTCAAGTCAGTGAGAAAGTGACTGTGATGTCTCGTTAGGATCGATTACTTTACAGATTATTCCTTGGATTTGTCAAGTATCTCGAGATGTACAGCATGAACACGCGACCAAATATTGCAACAATATTCAATGTAAAGACGAATGGCGGATTTGTAAATATGTAAGATGGATTCAGACGAGAAACATTTTCTGGCATGACTCATTCATCCATATTGCTATATAGTAGATGCAGCTATTGATGTTATTCAACTTCATGTCAGTGGGAAAGGACAAAAGATTTTTACGAAAATATTTTAAAAGTCCGCGTGCCCGCTCAGTGAATACCGAATGTTCTATATAAGGAAACGTCTGAATATAATAATTTCCATTAATTTATGTGACATATCATACCAGATCACTGTATCAATCTCAAAATATTCTCTTTTTTGTCAATCTATTAATCGTTTGATGATGTCTTCCCATGATCCTCTTACTACAAGATCCGTATATTTCAACATCTCCTTTAAAAATTCTAGGTGAAACAATTAGCATTATCTATTAACATCTCATCCATCGGGTTCCTCTCCAAGAACATATTGTTCAACTTCTGTGCAAGTTTAGTTAGTTGCAGTTTTTGTTCTATTCCCTTTGCATGTATCTAACCTCCCAAGACCAGAGTCGATCAATGGGAAATAGAACTACTGCCCGTAATGAGTCACGTCAACAAGCGATCACTTTCAGTTTCCCATCATTTGAATTTCTCCCTTCTCGTGTACTCTCGGCACGAGGTCAATTGATTGGCACCTGTTGCCACACTTTAGCAACCCCTTTTGTAAAATTAGTGTCAACTTTTCTAGACAGAAATCGCGTTCGTCCCACCTTATATAATGCATGGCGCGCAATTCTTCCAAGTGTAGACATTCAGAGAATCATCCTGCAACCATTACCTTCTCACGGTCCCCTGTCACACACAACCAAGTTTTCCTCACTCGTCGCGAGTCTTTTCCTGCGAGATTATGAATACTAATTGCAATATCAGTTTAAATTCCCTAATTCTCCCAAGATCCATAAAAGTCGGCTGGTAATCATCACCAGATATCCCCTTTTCACTTTTTCGATCGTAATTAATGATTTCAGCCATTCGATCACAATAGACATGTGGGTTCGATTTCTAAACTCTCAGCCACGCCCTTAAGACTCAATTAACTCTTTTAAGCATGGTATTTAATTCATCTATATTAATGAAATGTTATAAACATATTGTTCTCGGGAATCATTTTGAATTCTTTGCCTCGATGCAACATCTCTACACCCGATTAGCACATTGGTATCACACGAAACGGGTTCTTTATGTAATTATTTTATATCCCATTTCGAGGTCATTCGATATTTATCATTTAGACTTTCTATAAACTTTGTCAACGTGTCATTAATCATCCATCCATTATAATACAGAGGGAAGACAACGAAGACATGAAGGGGAAATATTATATTAAATCAATGTCTCGGTGTGCTGCTAGTTAAGTTTGTTACCTGTGTCCTTCTAGACAAGTATTTCTCGCTAGAATCTTAAACATTTATAAATTTACTATTCGGGACACCGTGAGGAGGTTTAATAATTAGCAAGTTTGTATCGATAGAACAATTATGAATGTGGAGTGAGTTCGATCATCACCAGGTGCCTCTGCTTTCAGCCTTGTGCCACATCTAAGCTACGCTTGGAAAATCATTATAAGTCTACCATTCGTCTCTTCATTGAATATTATTGCCACAGAAGGTCTGGTGCTTCTTCTGCGTATTTAGAGATTCTTAATAAAATGCAATGAGGAATATGCAATGTCATTTTTTTTTCTGTCCTGACATCTCGGCTTTAGTTGTTTTCCCGCCACAGTAACTTAGCTTCCTTCTGATTTTCCATGGTTATTGTTTTGATGAACTTTTCTCTTTTGTACATAGACATTATAAGTTTCAGATTACTACTAGATTAACGGCAGGGTCTCATGATTTTACAGCTGAAATGTTAGATTAAAGCGTAATTCATTCTTAACAGTTTCTTCTCACACACTTCAAATGCAATGGCAATCATTTCAATGCAATGTCAATCGTTGCCTTCTGTCTTGTTAATTCCTGTTCTTTAATTGTTTTCTCTCCTTAATAATGTTTATTTCTCATATTCTCTCCTACTCAGTAACCCCTTGCATATTAGTGGCATTATTGTTATGATTAAAATGAAATCATTAAGAATATCATGATCGTAGCTCGTTTTCTCAACATTCCTTTCTCGTAGATACACGCAGGTCTCCACCAGCAAGCAACTGGGTAGTGGGTAGAACAGTTCTCGACCGACCAAATTATGTCGTTTATTCCTTTGAAGAAACTCCTCATTTTCCTTATTTTTTCTTTCTTTTTTTCATCGTAAGGCCCAGTGCTGATCCTTTTTCTAATCACTCTGATTATTTTGCAGTCTGCACACATCTTGTTAAGTACCACAGGTTCAGTTTCTGTTATGGTCCAAGTTCCTTGTACCACGGTGATGGTACAAGGTTAGAAACCAATGAAAGAATAACACGAACACAGGTATGAAATACAAAGATATATTCTCGAGTATTAGTAACGACTATCAGATTTGGTTAGAGTTAATTATGTTGTCTTTATTCCTTTAATTATCTATCCTCGTCTTACTCATACCTCTTCAGAGGCGCAGTATTTATAATGTCAGGAATAGTCCATTATTATGATGGGTAAGTTCCCATAACAGTTTCAGAAGACGTCATTTCATAATGGCCCTCTTCTTATTCACCTTTTTAAATAGCGATTTGAATAAGGTCGCCATGATTGCAGTCGTAGAATTCCAGGCCAATACTAACGTACGCTATATACTTTTATTTTTTTCATATTTTTTATATTGATACTTCTACAAGTTTTCAGACTCATGAAGCTACAGATAAGCCGATTTTAAATAAACAATATTTCATGCCCCCGCCATCGCTCTCATCTCTATCAGAGTCTCCGTAATGTCGCCTCCAAGTGTAACACTTCCCGTAGGCACTCAACTCTTGAAAGGTTAATAAGAGTCAGGCTTTATCTTTGTTGATTGGACGATTGCCATCAAATGTGGTGTAAACTTTTTCCCGTTCTCCCGTCAATTCATTTCTAATTCACTATTCCCTTTTCAAACCAACATTAAAAGCTTCTTATCTAAGGAAGGCGCATTAATATCCCCATAATTTGCCAATAATGAACATTCTCCCTTGCAAAATCATTCATTGGCCCATGACTTGATCTCTAAATACGTACAGAAACCAGTAACTTCTATTGTATAAGAAACATTTACCTTTTTTTTCAACATTTCCACAAGACTCCTTATCTTGTTGCATGCTCACTCGAGGTACCTTGTGCTCTAAAAATGTTACTCTATTCTTGGAGGATCATCGATGTCAACAATTCTCTTCGGTCACTATTATATTGATGTTTAAAAATCGGTACACTCCAAGCAATACGGGAATGCCACTATTAAGCAGGGTCTTACAGGGATGGATAGGGAAAGAGAAGACAGAATTTTAGAAGACATAAGATGGCGATTGATGCTGCATTCAAATGGTTGAGGTTTGTAGGGAAGCTAGTAAGCAAAAGTGATTTCCACGGGTTGAAAGTTTGAGAAAATAAACTTTTGGAGTAGAAGAGGCGGCTGCATATAGCTATATCAGCATTAAATGGGTTGGACCTAAATGACAATGTAGTAATATGCTTAAATTCATGTTTTCGAGTCACCAGAACAGTTGCCATGAAAATATCTGTATAAAAGACAGAGGGAAGCCATGACACATCTGTGAGAAAGAGACTGGAATCAAAGATTCCTTGACAGGGTCGATTACATTAAACCACTTTATTAGGATTTTGTAAAGAATATCGAGATGTATAGCAGGAGCATCAGACCAGATATGGTAACAATATTCAATGTAAGAACGAATGGCAGATTTATAAATATGCAAGATGTCTTCTGACGCGAAAAAGCTGATAATGACCACAACAAGAAGGTTAACGTTCATAGTTCCTAACACAAGTAAAGGCGTCAGGTGGAAAAAGGTTCTCTATGGAGGTTTTATTTTAGAAGGCTTTCAAAATTTATCAAATGTGAAGCCTACATTTCCTGTCCCGGTTAACTTCTGATTAGATGACCTGATTTTGATGATTTCAAGATTCTATCAAAGCTGATCAGGTTGGGGAACTGATGGTTAACGTTCAAATTTTAGATCTGACGGATGTGCTATTAACACAGTAGTAAATGCTAATGTCATCTGCATATGTACCAGGTTGAGAACTGATGATTTCAACGAGATTCTATCAAATGTGAAACCTAATGTGTTATTATCCTGATCAGGTTGGGAACTGATGACTTTCAACGGGATTCTATCAAATGTGAAGCCTACTGTGTTATTATCCTGATCAGGTTGGGAACTGATGACTTTCAACGAGATTCTATCAAATGTTAAGCCTACTGTGTTATTATCCTGATCAGGTTAGGAACTGATGATTTCAACGAGATTCTATCAAATGTGAAGCCTACTGTGTTATTATCCTGATCAGGTTGGGAACTGATCACTTTCAACGAGATTATATCAAATGTGAAGCCTACTGTGTTATCCTGATCTTCCTTTATCGCATCTTTTCTTGCTCAGGGCAACTTGTTTTCTCTACAAGTTTGATCTTGTTTATCAATGAAGAAGATTTTCAAATTCCAGGTCTCCAAAAAATTCACTGTTGGCATAAAAATGAAACAGCAATTTTATTTAGAAGAAGATATAGGTACTAAAATAGTAGTAGCATTATATTTTAAGAACATTCTATATTAACAATCTAGGTCTTGTCAGGAATTTACCCTGTGAAGTTATTTATATAAAATATCTTGTTGGCTCCACTGAAACATACTCGGAAAATATCGTCCTAGCACGCTATTTTACTCCTATTTCCTATCCATCTCCAACTGATGCATCTAATCTCATAATGCCATTTTCATCATTCTCAGATAGAGAGTTAAAGGGACATAACCGTGGATTGGAAGTTAAAACATTATTATTGAAAACTCTCTCTTCCAATTTGCAGATCATATTAATTATATTCTCAATATTTGATACAATTAATAAAATAATAAAATCAGCCAATAATTATTTATAACTTTATATATTGGGATATACGCATGCAACTGCAATTAATAAAAATTAATATTTTAAATTCATTTTTTTTTTTTGGCATACGAATCTTTTTAAATTGTTTCTAAATCTTTGCTTTCTTTTAATCATTCCGCCTCACCTGCTATCCTCTTTCGATCCAACGATGAGGCGCGCTGTACCGTTTCACTGACACTGCTTTAGAGAATATTCCTCTCTCAATCTAGATTGTATCACTTCAACAGTGATATGATCTTCCTCTTCCATTTCTAAACAAATAGATAAAAATGTTCACTTCCAAATACAGTGGTATAAAAGATGCCAAATTTAGAATATTTTCTAGTTTTAAAATCAAACAGCCTTTTCTGAGGAAATTTCACTTGAAAATAGAATTTTTCCCAGTCGCATTACAATATCATTGAGCTGAAAATGTTTGCTTGGAAAAAACAGTTTAAACTCCCAGAAAATATGGCCCGTATTCTAGCACATAAAGAAAATGAATCTCACAGAATGTATAAAACCTGTCACAAATGACTATCCAAGCAAAACGACGACCATTCGCGACGACTGTCGTCATTTATATTCCTTCTCCACTTCCGGTACACACCACTTACTCGCGCATGCACTCTATTCAATATTTATACTAATGTATCTGCGCATGCGTTACTTCTCACTTCATACCACACTGGTGGAAAAAATATAGATTTGTGGATGTTTTTCTTTATTGTTAGCGTTCTTTTCATAGACACCAACAAAGAAACGCAACATATAACAATTGATTTATTATTCACAACCACCATAGGGAAAATACTTGTGTTAATGGTATTTGAATTCCCGCTCTAAATATAAATGTGGGTCAACCAAAACATTGAAAGATAAGTTCGCTTAAATTTCGTAAAAATGGCAAAGTACTCACACACATGCACATATTAGGAAAATAAGACATTAAGATTTAGAATATTCTCTTCAATATATTATCTGTAATAAAACGTCCTTAAATGAACATTAGTGACGAGTCTGACCTTAACTTCAGTTTTAAGAAATCCTACTTTATTTAAATACGAAAGTAAACGGTAAATTTGCGACCAAGTTGATTCCGACTCATTTCGAAATTGCTGATACAACACTGTCACAAATACGTTTATATGTTTCTGTCCATAGTAACACGCTCGAAGTCAGTATGAGGTTCATTGACAGCTGAGAGGTTACTCTCTAGCTTGTTTTATATCTGAGTTACAGGCGTCCAACTGCCGTTTGTCCACTGTCAAACTAGTTATACATGAATACCATGGATATTTCGCCGTCACTCATACTTGTAGCATAAAAAGACTTTATAGGATCATGAGATATATGTATTTTTTATATATATATATATATATATATGTATATATATATATATATATATTATATATGGGGGGGTATGTATATATTATATGTGTGTGTGTGCGTGTGTATTTATGGGTTAATATATATATATATATATATATATATATATATATATTGGTGCATGTTTCATTCAATAATATAACAATTTTTGTCTATTTATTTTATGCAAATTCCTTTCATATCGTCTGATAAGCTTAATAATATTATTAAAAGACGAAAGGCACATGATTTTTAATCCTATCTAAGCTTTCGGTTTATATAAGCCATTCTCACAGATGATAATTACATTACAATATATTAAACAATACACGGACATGGCAATACTAATAGTCTGCTTTTGTTTGTATGGAAGATTTCCAAGGAACAACAAACTTGTGCATACGAGACGCTGGAAGCGAAAATCGCACTGCGGCTCATGACATCGCACATGACCACGCGAGAATGAAAACGAGAAGTCTTAAGTATGCGAAGCCGTTGGTATAAACCAATGTGTTCTATTATCGATTATAGGCATTTGAATAAATTTGTGGAGTTTTCATAGTTTATTTTGTTCAGGTTAGGTTTCAACTGTTTTACGTATTTAGCTTCAAGAATCTTTAATTTTTGTTTATTGTTTTCATTTTTAAGTTTAGTTGTGTTACATAGAGTATATAATTAAATATTTATATTACCTACATCAGTTGTACGAATCAGATTTCCTTGTCTTTACAATCGTCCCGTACTAATAATAACTATTAGTACCTGCCAATACCAAAGACATGAAAAATCTAGGTCGTACAACTGATGTAGGTAATATGAATATTTAATTATATACTTTATATATCTGTTAAATACATGAGACTTGCTTTCATCACACCAGAAATTAAATAAACATTTATTTGCAAGTCTGTATATGAACGTAATCACACGCATATATGATAGAATTTTTGGGGATTAATCATTATAGTAATCCACAGAATCTAGGAGAATCCTCAACAGAATGCAGAATTCAGATTATTGTTTTAATCCACCAAAATTCTATCACTTGTATATCCTTGCTTGACCCAGCTAATGCTCTTCGATGGAGCGGCTCATGAGAAGGCGGTCATTACTCTTGGGTCACAACTTGTTGGGTTTTAATACTTGGATGAGTGTCACCACGGCTTTGTGAGTAGCGATAGGTTTCTTGAACTTGTGTGAAAACTTGCCATCGGCCTTTCTTTTTCACAGGGCGTGGTTATTTTCTGTCGTCTTCCAGGACGATTCTTGTGAACATCGTGTACAGGTACGAGCAGCTTTAAACTTATTTCTAATCCGTGTCATTGTAATCCGCGTGGGTGGATCAATATGAATTGCCTTAGAACTTAATTTGCATTTTTGTTCTTCCAGTAGTATTTCAGAGTGAAATTTAATTTTCGCCAACAGCCCTGGTAATACTAGGGGGTAGATGTGAAAAGAAATCAAGTTAACTTCAGCTATACACTGCGTGTATCCATAATTTGAGATAAACTGTATTAGGAAAAAATTATAATATGACATAGATAATTTGAATATCTTCTCCATTGAAACCAGCGTAAATGAACATTTGTTTCCTAAATACACAAGATAGATAGATAGATAGATAGATAGATAGATAGATAGATAGATAAGATCAGTAACCCTTTTTTAATAATGCTTCAGTCTTAACAAAGGGTACTTTATCTCTCTAACTGACCTTAGAATCTATCGAAGGCACAGACACATGTAAAACATTAAAGGCAGGATATCCCTATATCGTTAAATCGCCATCTCCGACAGAAAAATAGGGTTGTTAGAAGACAGGGTAGACCCAAATTTTCATGCTGTTTGCACCGAATTCTGTCTCTACAATCCTAATATCGGAGTAGAAATCGAGCCTCAACATCCCAGGCAACGTGTATCAAATGTTGTATTTTCCAATTTTTTGATCCTTAGCGAATTGCAGCAACAGTTCCTAGTTTAAATCTGACTTTAGTAGCACTATCCCTACTTTTCCGCTGTAGGTCTTCAAGCTTCGGCGCTTGTTGATTCAGAAATGCACTTCTGTATACATTCATTGTAAAACACGTTTACTTAAGCTAGAGTTTGTTTTCTGTTTGCTTGAAACAGTCTGGAAAATCTGAGTCGTGTATATATATATATATATATATATATATATATATATATAAATAATAACCATTTTGTTTCAACACCCTCGGTGTCTTATCAAGTGATGATGTTGAATGTAAAATAAATGGTTTTAAAAGTTTCAAATTAATTAAGGGGAAAACGTGGTTAAAAAGCGAGAATGACCAATCAAAACCTAAGTATAGAAAGATTTAAAAGCTTGACAACGAAATCATGTCATAATAGCTATTCAGATCCTTAAAATACAGGTAATATTAAAAAAGAATTTATTCTAACCAATAATTATTAAATTAAATGATAAAATTTGATATTAAAATTAAAAACTGCCAATTTTAAAAATCCAAATTTAATCACTATTAAGTTTAAAAACTATAAAATTGCTGAGGAGAAAAGAAGAAATACATTTATTATTCAATTTATTTCTTCGTTGAAATTACGTTACCGAGGGTGTTGAAGCAAAATGGCTATTTTTGTAGTGATTTTATATCATATTTATGTTATATTTTTTTTTAAGTAATTATATATATATATATATATATATATATATATATAGATAGATAGATAGATAGATAGATAGATAGATAGATACTAAGTAAAAATTAATATTTCATTATTTGTTCAGATTTAGAAATGTAGGTAGAGTAGATCTTTTATGTTCAAATTATCAAATGATAAATTATCACTTTATGATTCACGTATTTTATTTTTCTATTTATTCATTTGTACAAATCTATATTTTTAAATTGAAAATAGAAAATTATTCCCTTAATATGCTGGATATAATATGATTAAATATTAATGAAATCAAAGTGAAATCTTGTTTGTTAATTGGATAGCGATTATGTCCCTGCAGTTTCTTTTATTAGTTTTTTTCGCAGATAACATTTCTACATAAACATTGTCTGCTGGAAAAGATTACATCGATATTATTATATATTTATAGATGTTTTTTTTTTATGCGCAGACGTCATTTCTAAACCACCATTCTGTTATATGCAAAAGGGTGCTGTAAATTTACGACCTGACAAAGTTACAAGTAATACGATCGCACAAATAATTTGATCATATACTGCAATGAATCGGATTCAACAGAAGGAACGAGAATTATACACAACAGGAAAATGTTAAGGAAAATGGAGGAAAAAGAAATCTTATACTTAGAGACATAAAGAGACTGCTAAATATTTTAGGACATATAATTAAGAAAAGAAATCTTAGCGAAGGTAATATTCTGATGTATTCTACTAGAAGAAGAAGAAGAAGAAGAAGAAGAAGAAGAAGGTAATAACAATAACAAAAAGAGAAGATGAAAAAATTAACGAGAAGAAGTAAAAAAAAAATAACGAAGAAACAGAACAAAAAGAAGAACAAGAACAACGACAACAAAATCAACAAGGAAGAGAAGAAGAAAGACGAATATAATGAAGAACAACAACATGGAAGAGAAAAAAAGAAAAAGAAGAAATCATGATGAAAAAGAAATACAAGAACAATATGGAATTGAAGATGAACGAGAAGACGATGAATAAAAAGAACAACTACAACAGATATGAGAAAAAGAAGAATAAAACAAGAACAACAACAAGTAAGAGAAGAAGAAGAAGGAAAAGAAAAACAAGAAAGAGAAGAAAAACAAAAACAACAAAGAAGAAGAAGATCCTCAACAATTGTGTTTCGCTTAATATAAAACTGTCCGATGTGGTTGGTTATTAGAAAGAATATATTTATATATAACACTGAGGTTATTCAACTTTATCTCCTAACTAAACAACAATAAATAAGTTCTCAAACAGTGTTGGAAATGAAATTGAGTTGAATTCTAATATAGTAAAATTTGTCAGAAAGCTAAATGAAATGTGAATATCTCATGTTACTCGGTAAAAACAATGATATTTAGAGGTAAAAATTTAGCGCTTTCAGGATTCATAAAAAGCTTGTTCAGTGAAGTTGATTAAAATTGCTGGTAGCTCGTCTAATGCCATGTATATCCAGATGCCGTATGCTCACTTGATACCAAACAGGATTGAAAGAGAGATTTTATAAGAATAAAGTATCTTCATTGCACAGATTGCGTGCAACACAACATGGTTGACGATGATGTCACTGAATTTAAAGATTGATTAACTGACAATCAAATGTAACTAAAGAAAGATTTCGCCAGGAGAATAAACACAAATCTGAAGATTAGTGGAGGATTACGTGTTAAGATTATCAAGGAATCGTCAAGCTTACCTCACAAGATTATCAAGGAATATTATCTTGTCTGGCAAAATAAAGGTATTCACGTTAAGAGAAGCTACACTAATGTTATCGTATCTTTAGTTCTTGAAGTGAATGTTACGTAATAAATGTTCATTATAGAGATTTATATAGCACTGTGTATAGTATAGAAAATATTAGCAACAGTATTTTAGATACATCTCGCTCCTTCCTCAATCTTTCAGCAACCTTGCTGCGAAATTTGTTTAACCTATATAGAAATAAATACAACCGGATAATTGTTTCTTCTGTAACAAAGGTGATTCAAAACATTCACTTATAAGCTGTAAATATTACGAAATGTTTAATAATTTAAAATTGGTAAAGTTATTATTATATTCATGTGGCTACATGTGTGTGTTTTGTACATGTGTGAGTGAGTGAATGAGAGAGAGAAATAGATAGAGAGTGAGTGAGAGTGAAAGATAGATTCTAATATTCTTTACAATATTCCTTCTGGTAGTTAGATAAAGTAATCATTAGTTAATATGAAAAGACATGGCTTCATGATGTTACTGTAGCAATTTATAGCTTTCTGCATTCCTCCATATATTTGGAAGATTATGCCAAGACTGCACTTAGCTTAGTAAACTATTTTCTCTGTATTTAATAATCAATACACAGAAACACACAAACACATATATACATACATACAAAACACACACACATATATACACTCACATACACAAACATACAAAACACACACACACATATATACACACACATACACAGACATACAAAACACACACACATACACAAACATACAAAACACACACACACACATACAAAAACATACAAAACACACACACACACATACACAAACATACAAAACACACACACACATACACAAACATACAAAAAACACACACACACATACACAAACATACAAAACACACACACATACACAACACATACAAAACATACAACACACATACACAAACATACAAAACACACACACACACACATACACAAACATATAAAACACACACAAACACACATACACAAACATACAAAACACACACACATACACAAACATACAAACACACACACATACACATACAAAACACACACACACACACACACATAAACATACAAAACACAACACAAACACATAAACATACAAAAACACACACAACACACAAACATACAAACACACACATACACAAACAAAACACACAAACACATAAACATACAAACACACACACAAACACATAAACATACAAAACACACACACATACAAAACACACACACACACACACACACACACACACACATATATATATATATATATATATATATATATATATATATATATATATATATATATATATATATATATATGTATATGAATGAGTGAGTGTGTGCGCGTGTGTGTGCGGATAAATATATGCTTATTTATTATCGTGTATTAGTTCAAGGCTAAGTGTGCTTATGCCTTGGTAGATAATGTCAAACGTGACCGTCTGCGAAAAACCCTGCCACTCAACTTCAATTTCTTCATTCGTCTCCATCAAGAAACTTCCTGCTTCGTGCGCCTCTCACATCTTATTTGTACCTTTATTTTTTTTTTTATGCAGATATTTGTAATATTTCGATTTTATTTTTTTTTATTTACTTACTTTTTTGTTTCATTCGCATGTCTGTCTTCTCTACAAATTTCTGTAGTGAATCTTCTTTTGGCCAATCTCTGCGGAACTGCGTGAGAATTAGTACTCTCCTCACATACAAATAACCAAAACACAAACAAGATCTCACTAAATTGAAAAAAAAAAAAAGATCGTTCAGCAGTACGACAAATAAAGTAATAATATACCTTAGAATCGATGAAGCCAGGAAAAAATCAAAACGCATGCGAAGTAAAAAAAACAAACAAAAAACGAACGGATAGTAAAACAGACTGATAGTGAATATTTTTTCGACATCATCACTATTCTCAAAAATATATACATCGATCATGATGAAGGCGACGGTGATTCAAGAGGAGGCAATGGTGGTAACAATGAAAATGTTATATGCTGGAAAATCAAGATGAACTACAAGAAACTGATTTAAAAAAAAGTTCATTTATCATGAAATAAAAATACATTGTAAAAGACGTCCATATGTTTTTTTAGTCACGGACAGCAGTAAAATTTAAGTACTGTTTCTCTTTATACATCATACATACATACATACATACATACATACATACATACACACACACACACACACACACACACATATATATATATATATAAATCAAATATATTAATAATTAATAATTGCTCTGATTTGACATTGAGCTCTCTGGATTACAACCAACTTGGGATTATTCATATGGATTGCAAATTTAATTTTACATATATATATAATATATATATATAAATATATATATATATATCTATATATATATATATATATATATATATATATATATATATATATATATATATATATAGTGTGTGTGTGTACATATATATATATATATATATATATATATATATATATATATATATATATATATATATATATATATATATGTGTATTATATATATATATATATATATATATATATATTACAAATATACATATTACCCCTCAGCGATAGGGCGGTGCATAAAAGCAGTCCTCCGTTGCTGAGAATAGACTGAGCGATGCACAATTTAATTTTTTAAAAATCTATCTGGTTATCATAATTTTGGCCCAGTTATGTATTAAACTGAGATAAGTTTTTTGAATTAAAAAAATGTAATTTGAGATTTAAGATAAATGGTATTCGTTCGTATATATATATATATATATATATATATATATATATATATATATATATATATATATATATATATATATATATATATATATATATATATATATATATATATATATATATATATATATATATATATATATATATATTATATATATATATATATATATATATATATATATATATATATATATATATATAATTCAATTTTTTTTACATATATATATATATATATATATATATATATATAAAAAATTTGAATTCTTCCCGCCTCGGCTGTTTCCTCATCCCCACTCTCTGTCTCTCCACACACAAATATTGAGCACTTCATAAATATAAACATCCGTCGGTGGCTGTGCAAGTGACAGAGGGTTGAGCGTGCTGGTCTTGGTCAGACTGTTGTCCAGGGTACCATGGTCTTGAACAGACACAAATCTGCTTGAGCAGGCATCTGCAACTGGGATTATTTAGCCTCCCCAATAGACGGGCATCCTCGATAAGAGTTGCCAGCCAACAGATTTTTTTATTATACTGTCATAAATGGTGTGCTATCGTGGGTAGCATAAAATTTTGCAAAAAATAAACACATTGTTAATTTATTGTATCGTGGAGCCGGGAACATAATTGCTGTTTTAAAGGGAGGTATTTTTTTTCTTTATACATTAAGGTCTTCCATGTTTTATAATCACTTTTTAGAAACAACATATATATATATATATATATATACAATTAATATATATATATACCTGTTCCTCCGCTTTACAGGACAGACAGAAATGTATGTATGTATGTATGTATGTATGTATGTATGTATGTTTATATCTATGTATATATATATATATATATATATATATATATATATATATATATATATATATATATATATATATATATAGTCATGTGCAACTTACAGGAGGTGACAGAAATGTATGTATGCATTATTTCATGTATGTATGTATATATGTTTATATCTATAATATATATATTTGTCATTTTTTTTTTTAAATTGTCCCATTGCATCGACTCACGCGCCTGTACACACACACACACACACACACAAACAAACAAACAAACAAACACACATCTATAGATACTAGTTCAATAAAGAATTAAAGAAATATAATAAAAGAGGATATATGCCAGATAATTTGATGAGAATATATCACACGAAATATGCTTTCAAATGTGTATGATGAAATCTCCAACTAGTTATTCAATGAATTTTGATCTGACATTTTCACTATGTTATTATCGATCTGTGCGATTAGTATACAGCACCGAATTAAATTGTAATTGTTATGCAAACTAATTTCATTTTATCATTATCTTGCTCAATTAGTGGTCCCCCACAGGCCCCGGCTTCTATCCGTTAATTACATATCTAGACTTTCATATGAATATCATACATTACGCCAAACCTGTTCTCAAATAGCTAAACTGCTAGCTGTATAAAAAGGTTCTCTCAATTTATTAGTTATTTTAACTAATAAATTGAGAGAACCTTTTATTTTATTAGTTATTTTAACTAATAAATTGAGAGAACCTTGGAACGAGTGACGCATGAAGAGCTTGGTGAAAACCAACATTCCTTGAACCTCGTAGACTGTCGCGACAGAATCACAAGCAAAATATATTTTAGCAGATAACTGAAACTACATAACTTGAGGACAATTTGCAACAACAACTAAAATGGACATCACCTGTAGCTCGAAGAGAAAATAATGACATAATGAAGATGTTGACTTTTCCCACTACTTCAAATAGAATGCTATGAAGGAAGCATCCATCCATACAGGAAAGGGCGATAACTGCTACTGGACTTTAGAAACCTGTTTTCCTGAATTCAAAACAATATATTTCATGAATTTTAACCAGAGTCGAAGTGGCTGCTCCGACTCTGAATGACGAATGATTACTTATAATAAAACGGCTAATATTATCATTACTATTGCCATTTTATCTTTCAGTTCATATCTTTATATGTATTTATTTTCATATATAAATCTTATCTGGCTTAATATTTATATAAAATGCATATTCGATAATGAATATATAATAAAGCAATTTCCATAGTAAAACCTTTATTTAGTTACCTCCACTAATTCATCGACAAAATAGCATATTATGATGTAAAAATGTCGCAAACGTGACTAAAACTAAGTTTTATCGTCAAAATCATGTTATTATTAAGACGAAAGTGTTTTTGAATATTTAATTATTTTTTTTTAATCTTCTGTAGAATATTTTAAATTTTGATTAAAAATCAATCAGCGGCTGGACTATAAAATAGCGTAGCAAATTTTTCTGTATTTTTTTGCAGTGAAAGCCCAACTGATTTGGAAAGTCTTGCAAAATTTAAATGATTGTCGGATATTACTGAAACCTTCACAAATTATTAACAAATGAATGAAATTCCTCAAGAAATGCGTTTTTTTAAATCGTGGTAAAAATATTTTTTTTAACATGTGTTTCAAAATACTCAGTTAATTTTATGAAAAATCGAGAAATTTCCTACTGAAAATCTGCTCTGAATCTTAAAATAAAAACGTAGTAAAACTGAGGCATAATTTAATTAGAAAACTTTTTGATTGTTTTTATAAATATGATATAAGAACGATAGTGACTTAAGAAAAAATTATATGAATAATTAATTTTTACAATGTTTGTTTACATTTTTTTTAATATTTGAATTAAATTAAATAATTTTAAATCTTGTAAAAATCATTTCCTATGCTGTAACTGTTGGGAATATTGTTAATAATTAAATCTATATTTAGTACATTTAAATCGATAAAATTATTGCAATCTGAGGTCAATAATGGATAATATTTTACCAAATTCTTAAGATCATTAGGTACTTAAAAATTATATATGAAATACACTCACGTTATATAATTAATTATTTTTTGACGGGTAAAGACCTCGTAAAACAAAATTCGATAAACATATATATGTCATCAAGGTGACAATCACGTCAACAGCTTAAATAGAGTTTCAGATATGTTAGAAAATGCACTTCTGCGAAATTTTAAACTCAGTACTTTTTACCTTAGTAAATAATATTTGTTTAAAATCATATTATACTTTAAATCATCTAATATTACGTATATAAAGCTTTATCAAAGTAAATTTTATTTTTAGACAATTTCTTTTATAAAAGTAATTACATTTAAATGACGGAAAGCTACATTAAAATAATACCTAAATTTCAATAGGAAAACTACTTTCAGCTTATGTAAATCAGTTTTGAAATACAGCAAAGTTTTTTGCTTATTGGAAATATTAAAATTCATCTATAAGCTTGAAATTAAACTTTAAAACAAAAGCTTCACGAACGAATTTTAAATTTTAAATCAATTTTCAACTGTAGTTATAGCGAATCTATGGAGGTACCTAACTTTATTTTCATTGATGATGAACAAATGCATATGACACCTTTTGATAGAGTCCCACTGCACGGTGATACACTTCTGCACCATTCCACGAGATTCTTCATCACTTTGAAAAAGAAGCCATTCGGTTGCCCACGAAGCCACGTTGCATCTCTTGCTTGTTTGGGCAAGCGCACAAACTTTAGTGTCATCCAAACCATCATGCATTACGGATTATGCAGATCCATAACTTATGCCCACGATTGAATGCCCCTTGTGCATTCTTGTGTCTTCCCTGATCCAGGCATCGATACTCTGGATGTGTTCGTCTGTGTTCGCGATGTTGATGTGCGACCAAATCGGCATTCGCCCGTGACACTTGTTTTTCCAGCTTTCAAGCGCTCTGCCCTCTCTATACTGATTCATGATGCATCTTCCATACTGCGGTCATATCTAGGGATAGATTTCCGTGGGTTTAACAAAACTCTACCCATAGCGAGCGCACTACAACGTGATGTTCCTCGGTGGTGCAATCGTTGATTGGAACCTCTATAAATCTGAACTTGTTGCTCACTCTCACTCACGTGAACATTGTCATGCTAGTATTGTATAGCCTCTTCAAGCTGGGAGGTCAATGGCGCCAATTTAATTACAACGTCGTATATCATCTCTCGGCCTTCGTTCGCTAAATGTTTTGGTTCAGCGATAAAAGGACGTCAAACACGGACAATACAACTTATCTACTTTATTAATCTCGACATGTAATAACTATCCAGTGGGGGGGCGTTCTCCCTCAATGAGGATCCGTTTTACATACGAAATAGAACACGTCTGCATTGCTTGACGATTAAGGCCCGACTCACTGAAACATTTCTCCTATATCCTTTCCTACGCTAGCTCAGCCACTCATAATTGATTTCCCATATTATGGCTTGTATGTGATCACACGAAATCTCAGCAGAGATACACTTCCTGTAAACAATAATAGTCTGATAAACTATTATTTAACACTAGCTATCCGTCATCGTATACCCATCCGTGGTGTTGTCTGTCAGCGCCTTCCTGTTGTTTTTAACGCATCATTTACAAATCGCATTCACGTTTTGATTCAGCCTCATATAATGTATTGGAAAGAAATTCCTTCACGTTTTTCAATAGGTGGCATTTGAATAAGGGACATCGCTTCAAACCTGACTGTTATGTGGGTATTCAGAAACGTGATATTACAAAGCCACTTCTTGTACAATTTGGGAATTTGAATTGTTGCGGTGTTAAATGTAAAATTTAGATGCTTTGTCTTCATTGCATGGTCTTTTATTTCTAGAAAGGAAAGAACGCTCTACAAAAAGCATCAAAAGAAATGTGCCGTTCATGGCGATGGCTCTACAGAGTTCGAAGAAATACAGTTCGTAAGTACTTTTCTAGGAGTGATAATTTTCATCTGGAATAAAGTTTAGCATACCTCTAGTCATTGCGGATAACCAACTCGAAACGACACACGGTATAAATTGGAAATACACACTAACAGAATTCCAATGAAAGCTTAAATAGAAATTATATTTAGAGTCAAATGTGATGATCTTCAATAAATACAGTAAACAAAATACAAAGCCACAAAAGTGTTCAATTGTAAAAACACGTATGCTAATATTATTATTATTATTATTATTATTATTATTATTACTGTTATTATTATAATTATTAATACCACCGAATGTCCGCTATCTAAATACATAACTTACTAGAACTTAACACAATATTTTTAGCAAAATCAAGGTCAGTGTACAATTGTAGCGACAATATCCTATAAGATGATTAATATATATTCAAAAACTCCAGGGTTTCATGTAAATCGCTCATCACTGTCAGATGATCCGACAAATATATTCATTTTTTCCAGATATCATATTTATACTCCACAAAAGATATATATGAATATATACAATCATAAATATGATTGATTGTTTCGTATTTTTACAGTATAACAATTCTTTGCTGGGTATTTAAAGCCAAAACATATTTGTATATTGTAAAATTCTTTGGAGATAATAATGGCGTTGTGATACAAGTCTTACTCATAATGGAGGAGAAGATGTAAATTCATACCATTCTAATTTGCGCGGAAGCGAATGAGTTAACAATTTCGAGTCATTAACCATTACACCATCCGTGCAGCCAAGCTTACAGCATCTGGTATTCCCAAGCGAAAATCATGTATGAGTATATGTGTGTGCACATTTTCTTGTGTGTGTGTGAGAAAGAGAGAGAGAGTGTGTGTGTGTGTGTGTGAGAGAGAGAGAGAGAGAACTAATGGGTGTGTGTTAGAAAGAGAGAGAATGTGTGTGTGTGTGGATTGTCTTATGTATATTACTCATATGATAAGGGAATATTTGAATATATCATAAGATTTGGATATATTTGGCTTTATATATTTGATACATAATTCCCGCTCATTTCATATATCCATCTTTTATAGAGAATTACTTCAACCTCTAACGAGAAATGTGGACACGTAAAACATAACTCTCACAGAACATATTGAATGATACTGGAAGGTGGCGAGCCACCGACGTGGCGATCTCACGTGGATACAGTATGGGGGCGACATACATAGAAAAAGAAAAATCATTGAAAATGGCCACAAAGGATACGGATTCTTGGATTGCCATGATCCTAAAGATACCCTGATCTTGAGAGGACTAATCAGCTGAAATATGCGCAAATGGAAAGGATTTTTTTTTAATACTATTCGCCGCATCCGAATTTATATCTATAACTTCCTTTTCTTCTGAACACTTATGTTCTCATATAAACTTGTATATCACGGTTACTTTTACGTTTTTCTTTTGCTAAATCTAATTTTAAGATGTACAAGATTAATCTAAGCATACATTGTTTATAATTGATACTTTTATCTTTATTCGTATCTGTCAAAACAAACGTTAGAGAAAACTAGGTTGTTTTGTGCATTTTGTTTTAACTCTACTGCTAAAGTTTAGATCAGGCATAAAACGACTCGTTTTAAGCGCACTTCGTACGATGACCTTCAGCAAAATTATTTTTCCGTTATAAGCGACATATCTTCGCGATATGGATACAAATATCCTGTGTACATGCCGAACAACGCTAATAGCTTGTTAGAGAAATGTAAGATCTGTCGGTTTTCTCTGAATTAATTATGATGAAACTTTTCCTAGCTGGTTTGCACAATATGGCAACACCATTGTTAGGTTTTCATTATTCTGTGTAACGTCCTTTATTTTATTTTTTTATTTCAGATTAGACAGTTTTGTGTGAACGAAACTAATAGCTTTTGGATAAAAATAACCCATCTAGATATTATCGTGGAAAATGAAGGATGATGATACATATTAAGCATAACTTCACTATATATTTTCAGAAAAAACATTAATATTACAAGATTTATTGTCATAATAAATTATTTGGCCACGTGAGCGCCATTTTTACGGATAACTTCAAAAACCCTATTATTCATGGAATATATCAATTTTTTTTTATTGCAGCAGGCTCGACTGCATTTGCTGATTGCTTATGATTGCCCATAAGATATCTTCCGAAATAAACTGGCTTCCATCGGCACAAACATTTTGTTTAATGATGGACCAAATATTTTCTTATAGGGTTGAGATTCGGAGAGGCAGACGTCCACACCATTAAGCTTTCACCTTGCATGCGTTAAAAGCCTAGGAATATTTGTGTGACCCTGACAGAGTGAGAGATAGCGTTGTCAAGAATGGATACTAGAGCCCTTAGAAATGACAGTGGTATGTTATCTAAATATGGATTGAAGTAGGCGACTGTAATCGTTTTAAAGACTTCAGGCACGATAATTGGGCCAACAAGTCTGTATCTAATGATACCAGCTCACAACATGACTCCTCCATTCTGACGTTTACGTCGTCGAGGTTGGTGATGCTTATCTCCGAAATAGACCCAAACATTTGCCCGTCCGTCAAGTCCGTCAAGAGTCGCTTCTGGCCTCGTCAGTGAACAGAATGCAACTTATGTCCAACGTCATGTACT
The DNA here is from genome assembly GCA_903632075.3 of Acanthosepion pharaonis. Lineage (NCBI taxonomy): Eukaryota > Metazoa > Mollusca > Cephalopoda > Sepiida > Sepiidae > Acanthosepion > Acanthosepion pharaonis. Next base: position 1,940,924 of record CAHIKZ030000067.1, read on the forward strand.
TCTGAGACCATTGAATCATCAATTCATGTAACGAGGCATTAATGGAGGCAGTTTCAAGGGAGATCGCGCGGAGAGACATGGCCACGTTGATGAGAATTCTGGTGATTTTCAGTACATGAAGAAATCTGAAATCTGTAGAAATGTCTTTGTTTGTGTTCGTTTCACATGAATCTTTCGGATGATATTCCTTAAATTCGTAGCTATTACAGTCTTGGAGGTCACACAATCTGGACGTTTCTTCCTTGGCGAATGATGACATGACGTCCAAACTTCTCCACAATGACATGAAAAGAGGTAGCTTTAGCACTTTCCTTTATGGTAACAGACATTTCTTCATCTTTGAGATCTTTTCTGCGTCCTATTCTTCTTAGAGAGGAGAAAGGCTGTTAGCTTGATTCACCCAAAACTGTCGAATCTGAAAAAAAAAGAACGTTACACAGAAGATGGAAAACCTAACAATGGTGTTGGTATATTGTGTAAATCAGCTGGGAAAAGTTTTATCAAAATTATTTCAAAGAAAACCGAAATATATTACCTTTCACTACCAGTCTATTAGGGTGTTACGGGGTGTAGGTTCGTTGGGCCTATTTATTTTGTTGAAGAGATTTCTCGCATTATATATCTTTTGACTAATCAAAAATATTTCGTTGGAAGGAAATTTCTTTCGGTTTTTAAAATAATCAAATTTATTTGGAAAACCCCGAGAAGAGTCTTTTTAACCAGTTATATAATCAAGGTAAAGATTTATATTAATCGCTTCATTCAACGATATCTGTCAATTGAAAACGTACATAAAACAATGGGAGCCACTAGTGGTATCTTTTGATCGTGTCATCCATATATCTTTTTTCATTAAACACAATTTTTAAAAATTTAAATCTATGTCTCTTCAAAATGTAGGGAATTATGGCTCTCTATAGATAACTTTTCTTTTTTTATATGCGAACTAGCGGCATGGCTCGGCGTTGCCTGTGCTTGATTCAAAAATCGTACGACTCATACAGCAAACGCTATCACTTGACTTAAAATATTTTTGCCCTTCCATGCCTTTAAAGGAGTTCCCTTTACAGTACTGATGTTGCTACATGCCTTACTTCTTGCCTATCTCACACTGCCCTCCTTGCCTTTAAAGGAGTGTCCTTTCACACTGCCTTACTTCTTGCCTCACAATTTTTTCTAAGCTCTATACTAAACATTAAATCTGTTACGAAAAAGAACTAAACAAAATGAACACAAAACGATCAGCTTTAAAAAAGGAATCGTAACTGGAAAAACCGAATGAAAAAAAGAATATTAACAACAAATACTTTTTCACACCCAACCCAGTTCTGCGGAATCAGAATCAACGTTGGGTTTAAGCAAGCGAATGAGCCAATTGGAGTAAAGTGCCATGCAGATTTAAATTTTTCCCACTTGTGACAAATGCAGCTATCGATGTTTTTGCATGCTAGCATGCTAGTTAACATTTGTCTCAGTCAGCTGTTGGCAATATAATCTTCCAGCCTATTCGTGGCAGCCAGCTATAGGCTCTCAGTCTGGCCAGTAGAAAATGGCCGCAAACTACATGAAAACTGCCGTAGAAGCCTGAAGAAATCGATTATTTTCACTATCGATGGGAGTTGGGAAATGCAATGTCGGTCTTGGCCTTCCCTCTAACTTGGAGCATGTGCATGTAAATTTTGGTGTAAATCCGTCAAAAATTGTGGCCGTGCATTTGTTACACACACACACACACACACACACACATCCTACCTATTATAAATAGTGATTATCACGATATATAGTTTAGTGGCTTCCATTGTTTTATGTACGTTTTCAATTGAGCTTTTTCTTTCATCGGACTAGTCGTCAGGCAAGGCTAGTGAGTCATCTCTATCCTGCTTTTTAAGACATAGCTGGTAGAGTGGAAGGCACATTCATGCCGTTCACAAGGTGATTAAACCGAAACCGAACGTGATTGTATTTGAGAGTGGTTTGCTCAACCCCATTTCTGCATCGATATGCATATTATTACTTGCACCTCAATGTAAGACTTGTATGATTTAAAATTCACGATTTTCGTGACGAAATTGTAAAAAAATAACTCACGAGTTTCCCATGTTTAATCGTTTCCAAATGCTATTTAATCTTTTTTTTTAAATACATCTCTTTCATTCTCATTCATATTCGTTTTCTAAGTTATTCTAAAGTGTCATTTATTTTCATTATTTTTCCTTCAATGTTTCAACTAGTAGAACAGACTGTAATATAATTCCTTTAGATATTGAGAGACATTAACATGTACAGATTAAAAGATGAAGTTAAAATACTCATGGCAAGAATTATCTGTTTTAAAATGTGCTAATTTCTATAGTAAGAACTAATTAATAATAGATGACTTGTATATATGTGCGTATACTCCGTAGGCATCCCTATAGATGTCAGTCTGACCACTCTAGGTGATGTTATTGTGGCTTAATTTGCAAATACGTTTCTGCATGTTGGAGTAACCAAACTCACCTCCAACCGGTTTTGAATTCTGTGTTATTTTTATCCTAGGACTGGTTGCCAGTGTCTCTTTCTATTGCCTTTTAGCTGCAAGGACGAGAAGAGATGGAACGGCTAAATGTCTTGAAAATGTATTTGCGAGAAAGCTAATGTTATGGCTTCGGCGGGATTCTGAACTCGAGGCTCAACCCAACTTTCGCTAGCAATTTCGGCTACGTTTTGGAAGCATCTATTTGCTTGAGGACGACGTGAATATTCTGCCTTATTATCTTTGTAACACCCACATACTCTCTTTCTCAGTCTGTCTCTCTGTGTGTGTATTTCTCTCCGTATGTCGCTCTCTCTCTCTCTGTGTCCCTCTCTCTTTTATATAATTTAAGTGCCTTCGATTGTCTGGATTCAGATAGTGTAGGATTATATAGAGATGATGGATTATTAGTTGTTAAAAACTCAACTAAAATTAAGGTAGACCGTATTAGGAAAATGATCTATAGGGTATTTAAGGATTTAGGTCTTAGGACAATAGTTACTACTAATGTTAGAGAAGTAGATTTTCTAGATGTCACCCTAGATCTTGCTAACAATATTTTCCAACCATATGTGAAGGTTAATTCCAACCCATTATACGTGCATCCTAATTCCAACCATCCCCTTCGGTTATCAAACATATACCCTCTTCCATTGAATTTAGAATTAGCGCTAACTCTCATAATAAGGAGGTTTTCAATAAACATAGTGATTTTTATAATTCTGCACTAAAAAAAAATAGTGGATACAACAATACCACTATTCAATATAAAAACCCTGTTAATTGCAACCATAATAAGAAAAGAAGATCTAGAAAGATTATTTGTTCACTCCCCCCTTTCAATGTTATGGTCAAAACTAAGTTAGGGCGTATATTTATAAACCTAATCAAAAACATTTCCCCAACCCTGAAACTAACCCACTTAGTAAAATATTTAATCCTAATACCCTTAAATTAAGCTATAGTTGTGCTGATAACCTAGAGCAGATAATTAAAAAACATAACAACATAGTCTTTAACAAGTATAGGAGTTCAAAAGGCTTGACTAATCAACAGGTTACTAACTGTAATACTAATTATAAGAATACAAATAACAACTTATGTAATTGTAGGATAAGACACAGAGTGTGTTGAAACAAAATGGCTATTTTTGTAGTGATTTTATAACATACTTATGTTATAATTTTTTTTATAAAAATAATTATATCTGCTCTACTTTGTATTGAGCACTCTTTTAAGAATAGTAATTGTTGGTTATTGGAATTCATTCCGTGTATACCAATTATATACTTTCAGTGAACCTTTGACCAGGGTGATTGTTCGAACGTTTTTTAGACAAACAAAACTTAAATTCTCAAAATTAATCACACACATCTTTCGCTTATTTATTCAAGAATACACTATTAAAAAAAATATGTTTAGCGATCGCGACAACATTCGGCTAACTTTGATTAGATGCTGCAAAAGTAGTGACTAACGTTTTTCGCCTTAAATTCTCAAAATTTCATCCGGTCTACAACTAGAATTTCGCGACAACATTCGGCTAACTTTGATTAGAGAAAACAATGCCTGCCTTCTTTCATGCATTTTTCAACATATAGACTAACTTTCCGTTTATTATATAACAATACAATTCATTCAGATGTACTGTAAAAAAAAGATGCACATGACATTTTGTGCGACCATGGTCCCAAAGAATCTTTGTAATTCATTTATTTCAATTTTAACGAAAAATAATACTTAAATAAATAACATTATTAAAATGTGTAGATCCGTGTTTGAAGATTTATTTAATTCTTCTTTTGTACAGGCATATTTCGCTACATGCATATCTCAACATAGACTAAGTTCTAAGTGGGAATCTAGGCAAGCAAACTCCAGATGAGTCAAATTGGAAACAATTTTCGCAATGATTTCCATTAATTGGGTCTTAAATGGTTCGTCAAACCAGCAAGTGACTTGCAAGCGAGTTTACATGTGAATCTTCAGGACGATGGTCGTCGGCTTTCATATAGAGATCAGTCCGTTTCAGCTCAGCAGGATCAACCCCGTTATTCTCAAATTTGTCAACACCAACATTTAACAGTTTTCTACATAACTACATGTATGATGCAATATATATATATATATATATATATATATATATATATGATGTAAAAGCCTCGAACTAATATTCTATGGTTATAATTTGCTACATTGGAATCGTAATCACGATCCAATTCATCAGACCTACAAGAAAGAATGATTGCTGCCTAAATGCAGAAGTATATATATATATATATATATATATATATATATATATATATATATATATATATATATATATATAAAGTAGGCATAACTTTTGAATTCATAATATATATATATATATATATATATATATATATATATATATATATATATATATATATATAACGCATGTGAAATCCAAAGATATGCGTAACTTAAACATGGAAAAGTTATCTGTCAAGTGGACGAAATTCAACCTAAATTTTTCCAAGGATTCTGGAGATAATCTTGTTGGAAATGAATTGAGAAGGAATGGGAAAATAAATGAACAGAAAATTTGCGAACAATCTTCAAGTTGCCTTCGCCCTTTTACATGATGACTTGCAAATAAATGGTAGATAACGTTATTATGCAAAGACTGAAGGAAGGATGAAAGATGAAGTTGAATGAAATAAAACTTGTTCACCTGTGAAGACGATAATAAAATTAGAAGATAAAGACCCGGAAAAATGTCCAGAAATATATAGACTCTGTACAGATTCTAAATAAAGAATAAGAAAACGAAATATAAAGACGCATTACGATAAGACATGACACCTGCCGGCACTGGACTTCTTACTATAATGAACTTTATCTCAGAATACTTCACCACTCAGAGCCGAGACAGAGACCATGCAGAATTTTAATACGTCGAAAGATATCTGAAGACTTTGAAAAATTCATCAGAACATTGAAAACTCATCAGCACAGTGTATTTTTATATATATATATATATATATATATATATATATATATATATATATATGCTTGCTCAAAAGAAGACATGCAGGCTCTTGATTGGGTCTTCATCAAAATACGTAGGGAGGAGTAGATGCTATAGGCTACAATATACTGAATAGTGATCGGTGTATTTAAGCATTGCATTACTATATAAACTTACTTTTTAAGATTTCAACGATAATTCTTTTATTGACACTAAATACAATGACAATGTGATGCAAATAGGCTTTTAAATTACGCACAAACAATTAGTTTTATTTCATGGGTGACTTTCGCTTGATTTCGCAATTTCTATTATTCCCAATTGATAATTGATATCGTACAAAAAATTCGTCGCAAAAATCACGTGAAAATAATGAGTAATGAAACTAGGGAATCCAAAATTTCATGTTTCCGGGCTCCTATCTGGGCTCGAATCCTTTTAATTTGCTCACTGCCTCGGTCTAATGGAAAATAATATATGTTGCCCTACGAAGTAAACTTGTAGTCATTTGTAAGGTGATACACTGTAATTAGTAGTATTTTTGTCATTTGAACATAAGCTATTGAAAGTTAGAGAGTTGTCTACCATTAATTGTTTTCATCAATAGAAGCCAATATCGCGGAATCCGAAAACAATCGCAATAACTTTGGAATCAAAACTTTCATGATTTCGGATTCGGAACAAGCCCGGAATGTTTTTAATTTGCTCACAGAGCCAGCCTGATCCTGTGACATTGTTATTTCATATATATATATATATATATATATATATATATATATATATATATATATATATATGATGAATATATGATATATAATTCGCAGGCACTACCTTTTCGCTGTATCACAGCTCCCAAGTGCGACTGGAAATCCAAATGCCGAAAACCAGGACCGAAACCCGACCGATTTGGTGTCAGTTAACTATCTGAGCCACTGAGCTATCTTCACTCGGCAGAGAGAAACAGCTAATTCTAGCGTATTCTTTTTACGAATATAAACAAACGCCAGTCTGTCAGAGTGCTCCAAATTCATTTTACTGAAGAGCTTTTCATTAGCGCATGTGAATGTATTTTAGAGAGATAGAGAAAGATAGAGAGAGCGAGAAAGAGACATGTAATTCCATAGTGTCAAATAGCCTATATTTTCTCCGTAATCCAAGTTCACTTGTAAATAAACACACACACACACACACACACACACACACATATATATATATATATATATATATATATATATATATATATATATATATATATATACCATAACCCCTTTAACAGGGTTCTGGATCATCAGATTTTACTTCCAAAAAGCTGAATTGAAAAATGAAAAGAAATTCACACGTTTTTGACGGACCTCACCAAGTATACGTAAAATTAACGATATGAGTGTGTCATATGTATCATTTCAATTTTCTATTTTTAACCCCAGCTCTGAATTTTACATTGAGCTCTCTGGATATCATCCTCCCTGGGTCTACCCATACGGATTACCTAAGTTTGCATAAACTAAAATATAAATATATATATATATATATATATATATATATATATATATATATATATATATATAATTTCCTATTATGAGCGTGAACACTGAAGTCAACACCGAGTCGCGATAGTCTATAAACGTAATCCTTAGTCCTAAATATTACACTGAAGCATGAAATAGACTCTCGTCACATGGTGTTGAATTTATGCCCACTCATGTTTGCAAATGTTTTCCATGATATTGAGCACTTTTTACCTATAAATATACGATAAATCTATATTGCTTTATCCTCGAAAAAAAAGAGTGTACTACATCCATGGAGGTGAATCTACATCCTTTTCTCTGTATTCCAAGTTTAACAAAAAGCTTTTTTCCAAAAATTGCTCATTTGTAGAACGTTTTCACTTCAGCATTTCCGGAACACAACATTCATAATCTCTTCAAAATGAAACAGCTATCTTCCTTCTCCTAAACTTCACTTCCTATCACTTTTTTTCGATGTGCCGTGTCCTTTCAGGATGTAGGCGATCATGGCTCTCAACAAGTTCCTTCCCTCTGCTTCCTTTCCTAGACCACGTTCTGTCATCTACTTGCTTATGTCATGCGTTGTTTTCCCCTCTCTCTATTTCCCTCTCTTCGATCTGTGAGTATCAGATTATCCAGACCCTCTTTGCTCATCATATGTCCCAGAGACTTCACCTGCCTCTTCCTATTTGTTTGAATCCCCTCTAAGACCTCACCGTTGCTCACACGCACGTCCATCATATTCTCAGTATCCTACTCTAGAATTACATCTCCGTCACCTCGAATCTCTTCTTCATCTTTGAGAAAATCGTCCAACATTCACTGCCGTAAAGAAGGACAGATGTCACGTAACAGCTCAGTATTCTTTTCTTCGTTACCAAAGAAATCCTCCTGTCTCTCAATACTCTGCCCAGATTTTGGAATGCGTCTTTGGCCATCCCAGTACGTCTACAGATCTCCTACCACTAGCACTTTCATTTACATCAGGCTCTTTATTCATCATAAATATTTTAACAGTAATCCTTTACTTGAGTGAAACTCGAGTGTTGTATTGAATGCATTTGAGTATTAAAAAAAATGATTAAAAATCCGGAGTTCCTCTGCGACTAAAACAGTGGAAAATAAACAACAATCATCTCCGCAAATGTATACATGCATATGCAGACATTGCTGGGTACTTCTTTTTCTTTCAGGTCGTTGGCTATCATAGCCCTCCACAATTTATTTTCTCTTGTAGCTCTTAATACTTTTGTCTTATGATTATTTCTCCTAATCTCTGTTCTACCATCCGTTTACTGAAGCTTCCTCTTCCCCAGCTATTTTCTGCCCCCACCCAAGCATTCATTCTGCCGTGTGAGTATCAAAATTTCCAAGCATTCTTTTCTCATTATGTTCTCTAGAAATTTCAACTATCACTTCCTGATGTTAAGTAAAAGTATACTTTATGTGTACATTCTTTCTAAGACACCCTCGTTACTCACATATTCAGTTCAGGGTATTCTCTGTATTCTTTTTGTAGAACCAGATATATCTTGCTTCAAGGTTCTTCATCTTTGAGAAGACTGTCCAACATTTGCTACCATATAGGAAGAATGATATGGCGTGAAAATTCTATACTTATTTCATTGTTTCTAACGGAATCTTTCTGTTTTTTTAGTATTTTGCTTAGCTTTTGAACGGCCTCTTTCCCTACCACAATACGCGCTTCTGATTTCAGTGTCGCTCTTTTTGTCCTCTGTTCAAGCACTTTCCAGATATATAAATTTTTTTCTTACTTGTTTGATTTTGGTATTATCAATTTGTAATTTGCATATAGGCTTGTTCTTTTAGCTAACAACGATCCATTCTGTCTCCTTGCAATAGATGTTTAGCCTTTTCTTCTCGCTTTCCTTTTCTACGTTCTTTAGGATTTCTTGTATGAGGAGCTTCCTTTCCGTGGCTGCTATCAACTCTGTGTCATCTGCATATCATGTTTTATTAAGATTGAGGTGGCTAATAACGAATCCTTGTAAGACTTATAAATCTCTCAGAATTGCCTCTCTGTATAGATTAAATCATACCGGAGAGAAGACACATTGTTATCTAACAATCCTTTCTATTTTTGCATATTCACCGAATTCATTTTATTTCTGTATGGGGACAGCTAACTCCCAGTATTTGGTTCTGGTTTGATCACTAAAATGTTATTCACAGTTAATAATACAGTGGGCTATGCTAAGCTTTTAGCTACCCTTTATTATTCCAGTAATTTTGGCTTGTTTCATATCGTCTATTATTTTTTTTCAGACAGTGCCGTGTTAAAATAAAGGTACTCCCATCTATGAACAATAGTTGACTTATATCTTGCAATGAACGTTCGTGGAAGTTAGGAAATGAGTGAATTTCGACAAGGGAAAATAATAGGATGGCTTCAGTGTGGCAAGTCAAATAGAGAAATTGCTAGGTTTTTCCAGGTTAATCATCAAACGGTTAATAATATTGTCAAGAAATTTAATGAAGGTCATTGTCATTTGGAACAATGTTCAGGAAGGCCAAGCGAACGAACAGGGCACAGAATAGGTAAGGTTGGAGAAACCGTCGTCAGAGCGTCAGAGATGTCCCTAACAATATGTAAATGGCGCCATATGCGGTAAGAAAGACTCTGAAAGAGCTAGGCTATCAAAGAAGTGTTGCCAAAAAGAATCCCTTGATTTCAGCAGTTAACAGGAACAGGCGTATAGACTGAACGAGAGAATTCGAGATCAAAGATTATGAATTTTGGCAGTCTGTAATTTGGTCAGATGAAAGTAAATTCTGACATTATTCGAATTCGAGATTGGTTTATGTTTGGTTTAATTAGAATGGGACTTTGAACATTGAATATCTGCAGGCGAATGTGAAACATGGAGGTGTTGGAGTAATGGCGGAGGGCGCTGTCTGGTTTGGAGGGAAATCTGAGGTGATTCTTGTTGACGAGCGGTTGAATGGTCCGAAATGCTGTCAAATATTAGAGAAAGACGACTCCCACTATTTGAAACCAAACAGATTGAACAAAATATCTACCTTTTTCAAGAAGCTGGAGCACCATGTCATACGAGCAAAGTAGCAAAGGCCTGCAAGGAATCACAAGGAATCAAGTCACGGCCATGGCCAGCACAATATCCTGACACGAATCCAAGAGAGCACGTTTGAGAGAACCTGACCGAAGACTTCGAAAGCGTGCAACCAAAATCACGTCACTGGCATCCTTAAAGAAACATTGCTAAAGGAGTGGCAAATATGGCTCAGAAGATTGTTCAGAACTTGATCAAATCTATGAAAAATCGAATACAAGCACTGAAACTAGCTAATGGAGGACCTAGTTCTAAATACTGTTTATGTTGAATAGGGATTACGTATTTAACATTTGAAATTGGATGTATTGTATATCTAGTGGCGAAAAACATTTCTTAGGCCACTGTATGTACCATCCACACAAGTTCAAAATATACTCGAATACCCCATGCACTATTCTAATGTAGATAAAAGAAATATTAAATAAATTATTTCTGAGTTAGAACGGATATATCACATCTTTTGATAAAACGCAAAACAATGGAATTTGGATGAGTACACAGGAGACTACAATGGAGACAAAATAATATAATGAATTCGTGCATTTCCAAAGACGATAATAATATAATAGAATTTGTGCACGTGGTTAAAATAAAAAATATAAAAGTATTAAAACACTCGAGAATAAAATATATAATAGAAAAGAATATAAAATATGAAAATGTTTTTCTTTGTAATATAAACTATATATGGCATCAACTTAAAAGAAGAGAAAGGGTGTATTTATTTCCTTGTCAGGTAAATGTTTACCTTGATAGAATATCTTTTATTATTGACAGAAATTACGCAAAGATATTGAAAATTTTACTGAAGAATGTTTTGAAAAATCTATATTTTAATATGTTCCTTTTTCTCTTTGCATTTCATCTAATTACAAGAGCTACAATTATTCTTGTTATTCTTCTAATTATTAACATTAGTAGTAATAGAAATACAACAGTAGTAGCAGTAGTAGTACTAGTATGTGTAGCAGTAGGGCCATTCTTTTATTCTGTTTACAACAATCCTTTACCTGATACTTAGGGAAGGTATATATATATATATATATATATATATATATATATATATATATATATATATATATATATATTTGCACAAATGCTGGTGCTATGTGATACGTAACCTTTGCAGTGTTTGTTTTTTTAGATTGATAATACTCTCCTGAGTACCTGATCTAATGTTTTGCATCCCTAATACAGAGGATCTAATGGTATCTTGTTAATATGCATTTATTTACATTTTATCGTACCTAGACCTACAAATATTATAGGTATGAAGGTAGATTTAATATGGCTTATTTGGTTTCTATTCAACTTTCACGATTAATTTATACTTCTGTCACTATATACGTTAAAGCTGTAAATTGCGGTGGCCTCATTGCCTTCTAAAACTGATTCTGGTGATGTTCCAACAATTTATCAGGATGTGGGAAACTGTAATACTCATATATTTCAATGAATATACTGTCAAGTCTTATTATGTCCGTCTTTTTATTAATTCGGTGTCATTACTGGACAACCACAAACTATTTTCTTGGAAGTTTATTGAGTATATTAAACTGAGGCAGCCCGTGTGAATGTGAAACCTTTACTCCTAAATACAGTCTCTTGTTTCTCAGATATTAAATGTCTTCCTGCGACTTTTTTTATTTCATGTATCAGTATATTGTCACATAATTCCTAGTGTTTTATTAATATAATTGTAAAAAAATTTAACCTTAAGTTCAACATTATTTCAATAATCTGACTTCCTGAAATTTCAAATGTTCATTAAATTATTTTATTCAGATTTTTTTAACAGACAGGATGGTTAATGTCAGTGATATATCTCTCAATTTAGTCGTAGGACTTTTGATTATTTTATCTGATGTCTTAATTTGTATATTTCAGTCTGTAAAGAGAGTGAAGTCTCTTAGTAATTTAGCATTTTAGCATTCTAACACTTGTGTATAATTGCAATCAGACTCAGGTTATCACTTTGGCATAATTTTCAATTCAGATATTTCCCTACCTTATCAACTCTATATTTAAATCCATTTGCGGCTAATTTTGGACACCCAGATATTTAAATGTACACGGTTTGATCAGATTTTCTATAAATATTTCATTTGGGATTTTTCCTACTCTTTCATCGCCTGAACTGAATTTCTGCTTTTCAAATTAAAGCCCCTGCAATCACCGATAGATCAGAATCCCGATATCAACGTCTTGTGCTTGTAAAATGTATTGACTATTTTCTTCCTATCTGATTTTTAGATTAGTTAGACGATCAATGTCTTATCTCTGCTTCATGTTCTTGACCTTTACTTTTGATAAGTGTGGTCTTATTTCATCTTCTTTGTATATTTGTAGATATTATTATTATTATTATTTTTATTTTCTTTGATTTCTGGCGTTTACACATTTCTTTCCGGGTCCCGCCCAGGGACCTAAGGTTAGAAATGGCGTCATGACACTTTCCACTGACAAAAAAAAAAAAAAAATGATTACATAGATAAAGCCATTCGTAAGGTGTGGGATTGTTGATGTTCCCATATGCCACATTTTCGCGATTTCTATTTCAAGGTCCTTGTATTTGACAACTTTTTGAATATCTTCAAAGATACATTGCAGTAGGCAGAGACTGCCATATCAATAAGGAGGCACCGTTTTTGTTTGTGGTCTTTAATAACAATATCTGGGCGGTTGGCCTTGATTGTTCTGTCAGTGTGTATTGTGTAGTCCCATAGAATTGTAACAGGTCCTATCTCCGTAACCGGGTCTGGGTGGTGTTCATACCAGTTTCTTTCAGTTTCTTCCCGTAGAAGTTGCAGATTTTCCAGTGCAGATATTGGCCCACTCTGTCATGTCGGGGTTTTATATTCAGTGGGTGCCAACACCGTACAACCTGCTACAAGATGATCAATCGTTTCTGGATATTTATCACAGAATCTGCATTTTGGGCTGACACAATATTTTAGTATATGTGCTTGATAATTCCTAGTTAGCAAGCATTGGTCCTGCGCAGCAAGGATAAAACCTTCAGTTTCCGCTTTCAACCCTGCCCTACGTAGCCACTGATGGGTACGGGTTTTGTCTACGTCAGCTTGTTTGGTACGGGCAGAGTATTGGCCATGAAGCGGTTTATCTTGCCATCGCTTCTGTAACTGGTCTGTTGCATTCGTCTTAGCTATCTTTTTTAGGTATTTTGCAGTTTCAGCCGGTGTATTGTGCTGTAGTTGCATCTCTACGCCCATTTGGAACTCCATTTTGAATTTGTTGGCTTCCTTCATTACGGAGTAGAGACGCTTACTACTTTCATGTTCCTTGACACATACCATCATCCAGTCTTCTGTAGATTCCAAATATCTTTGGAGGCCAATTGTTGTAGTTTTGTAGGACAGTTCTAGTTGAACTAATCCTCTGCCTCCTTCGGATCTGGACACAAACAGACGGTCGACATCAGCTTTGGGATGATGCATGCGATAGCAAGTGAGTAGCTTTCTCGTTTTGGCATCCAGTCGCTTAATTTCTGCTATGGTCCAGTTAAGGACATTAAAGCTGTATTGCACCACAGGGACAGCCAGTGTGTTTATGGCTGATATCCTGTTTTTTGAGTTCAGCTCAGTATTTAGTACCAGACGTACACGCCTGTATTATTATTATTATTATTATTATTATATTTCCATTAATTTCTGGTGTGTATTCATTTCTTTCCGAATCCCTCCCAGAGACCTTAGGTCAGAAATGGCCTCATGACATTTTCCACTGAACAATTAAATAAATCGCAAATATCTTACGTAGATAAATCCCTCCGTAAGGTGTGGGATGTACTTGTGAGAAATATTTTTGTATTACTTTAAAGCCCGAGCTACCAGGAATCCCTTCAATGAAACTACTGGAATTTTTTCCTGTCATACTAGGGCTCCAAATGCAACAGGTAATGCTGATGTACTCATGTGCCACATTTTTGAGATTTTGATTTCAATGTCCTTTTATTTTGATAGCTTTTTAAAGATCCTCAAAGATACATTGAAGTCTGAAGGGAATCATGTCATCAAATTGTGATGTTTGTCTTTGAATTTGTGATACAATTAACTTAACTAATATTGTTGCATAATGAACGTGGTTTTCTCTTACTACTATGTTTTCTGGAATATAAGGTTCCGTAATTCCAATGTGAACGCTTGCATTTGTTAAAATTTGTCTGATGTTTTTATTTCTTGTGAATGTAACAATAGGCGTTTGGAAAAAAAATCTCTTTAAAACGTATATTTGCGCAATGTTTTCATAGTCGTTGTGTCGTATGTAGAAATTCTAGCAAATTTTCGGTGCTAGTTGATGACTAATGTGATTCTATCAGAAGTTCTTTTGTGTCTATTGGTGTTATTGTATGTGGTAGAATTATGGTCATCAATAGCATGCATTTAGCTATTTTATTGGCAGTTTGTTTCAGTCGCGACACTTGATAGTGGCGCTTGACATAATGCAGAATGAAATCATTAGCATGCTTCCAATAGTCTTTTATCTCCGAACAAATTCGCCTTAGACGCAGAAATTGTCACTTTGTTTGATCAGAAGGGCGATGAAGTTAATTTATATGATGTGGTAGTCTTCCAAAATAGTTTGATCATTAAATGATTCCTTGTGAAGATTATTATAGTGTGTAAAAAATCAACACTCGCTTCGAAGAACCTGGATGTAAATTTTATATGTGATTGAAATTTGTTCTTTTCTGTGAAAGTTTCATAGAATTATAGAAAATTTAGCAAACCTTCCTACAAACTGTTCCAGATTAAATTATTATCTGTTATGGTCCAGGTTAAGACCAAGGAAGAACAACACGAACACAAGAATAGAAATAACGAAGGTGTATTACACGAAATAATAATACAAGATGTGGAAGGTGTTAGTATGACTGTCAGTTTGGTTTGGAGTGAACTACTATCGGCTCGACTCGATTCGGTATCTAGCCACCCCCCCAGGAGTTTTGCATGTGGCACAAAGCCGAGTTTAATCAGGGTTTTCCGAGCCCGTAGGCCCGGCCAAAAAAATGCCCGTAGAACCCGTATAAACGGGATCGGGTTGGTCAACCTCCCCGAACGAGACTCTGCCCTTCGGTGGAGCCTCGTCCGGGTTCCTCTCTGCTCTGAGGCAGAGAGTTCGACCGTCTCTCTTGAGAGGCGTAGTATACATAATTTTGGGAAGAGTTCATTCTGTAGTTATAGGTTAGGACCCATGAAATTATCATTCATAAATCGCAGCCAAAGTACTGGATCATAAGCTAGCTATAAGTTGAAAGCATCAAATAGATTTTCTTCGAAGTGTTTCATAAAATCATTCAAAAGATAAACAGCCATGGTGGTCACATTTTCACTTGTTTTGTTTTGTTGATAAAACTTTATCATGTTGCTTTCCAAGACGAAACATATAAGTCTACAGGGTAATTTTTTATGTGTTTCTTTAAATCTTTGTTGCATGCCTCAATCCCTTCTTCGTGATCAAAGATAGACAGACAAGACGTCCATGCTGACCAAAAAGCCATCATGAAAATCATTATGAGAATTCATTTATATTACAAACAACGTCAAATGTCTTCCGAATATAAGACGACGATGGGTTTGCTATGGGAAATAAAAAAGAACATCAAACCACACACACATTTGTATCGGCCAACATGCATACCCACTACGGGCGTAGCTGAGGAAAATTATCAAATTTCTTGTGTATTTTTGGAAGGCTGTAAAACACCCGTGTGATTTGTTTTGAATTTAATATGTTAGATTCTGGTTTATTGATGAAACTTTCTTTTCACTTCAGACATTATCTTGTTTAGCTGTTTTCTGTAATAAGGCTTTGTGCATATTTTTACTTCTTCATGAAAACCTTTGTCCCCGAAAGAATCCGAAATCTACTTTTCCTGATTCATAATAATAATGATGTCTCCTTTTTCTGCCATTTTGATGACAATCAAATCATCATAGGCAAACTGACGAAGAGAGTTGCTTTGCGGTGTGGTAAAGTCGCTCCAGGTTTTGTCATGGTTAGATTTTACGTTTTCTCTAATACCATCATGATAGATTTCCTAAAATTCAGTGACGACTATAGGTTTTCTTTCTGTTGAAACTTGACTAAATGCATGGAATAATAATGCAACACAAAATGTACTTAGAACAAAATATATTGAAACAAGAAAGTTCACAATATTTTCATATAGTTTTTTTTGTATATTCCTGGTAAGACCGTTCCTGGAGAATGTGTTGACTGAGTCGCAGTTTCTATTCTTTGGTTGAATCTTTTGATTCCTTCCTCTCTTCACGGTACCAACCATATTTATATGGTCGGTACTCCACTATGCAAATTAGGTGGATCCTACCACAACACTTTCTGAACTTCCTTTGGATACCAGGGTCGATGTTTATTCCAATAGCAATACAATTATTTTTTTTTATTATACGTACAACAGCAATGAAAATACACTCTCAATATTTCCTATTTTCAAACACAATGGAAAATAATACTGCAATAAATTTCTTATATTTGAAGCTTTTTCCAGGTGAGATTTCTATTTTAAAGATTGGATTAATGTTTTGTTTAAGTTCTAGAACATTTGACAAAAATAAATTAGCTCATGGTGAGTTTCAATTCGTCTTTCATTTCGAACAAAATGGTAGCGATAATTCTACAATTACAACCAAAGACTATAATGATGGTGGTCGAATCTGGCCTAATTTATCCAATTGTAAACAGTTAAAATACTGTAGGAGAAAATAAGTTGTATGATTTACTCGAGGAGGTATGAAAGGTAAGAAGGAAGAAAGGAATAGCCAAATGTTGTAAGACGAGAAATGCTTCTTTGTAAGGAAGAACAGCTCAGTATACCTGCGAAGAAACAGAGATATCAAAATCAAGTAGAGAAAATGTACACAAGGTTTTGTTAAATAACGGAAAATATGACAGCAAAATATGAAGGCGTATTAAAAGAGTGAAAGTTGCCTCATAAAAGCTTAAGATTTATTAAAAACAGGATCATTATATTAGATCAAAGAAAGGATTATGATGTGGTATGTAATCAATCCTCCTAGAGTACAATATTCTCACTATAAAGAGGAGTACAGCGATTATCCGGTACACATAAAGTAAAAACATGTGTGTGTATGTGTGTGTATGAATACACAGACGTACACACATATATGAGTGTACCTATTAAGAGCTTCAGTTATACCCACATCGATAGATCAATCGAATATGTTTGCATCCCCATAGATATAAGCACACACATTACTCGTTTATTTATATATATATATATATATATATATATATATATATATATATATATATATATATATATATAGGGGGATAAATATTCAACTCTACATAAACATTACTTGTGCATGCTTGGAATTGTGGTTATATCTTGAAGTTGAAGTGGTACGATATTCGCTGTCAAATTAGAGTTCTTTGTCCCAAGTGTTCTCGGATCATTTCCAAAAAGCCCACTAGCAGAGTCATTTCTCAGCCAAAATATAACTAAATATACAAATAAAAACATCACATCAAAGCAACAAGCGGAAAAAAAATCTTTGCTTAAACTTATTTATTAACTATTAACCTACTTAAACTCCCTCCCTACGCTTTTAACCCAACGAATCACCTCTTCCATCACTATTGGAAAACACAACACCCTAAACTTAATTATCATGATTGCTAGAGTTCATGGTGATTTTTTTTATGAGGAAAACCTTCTTGCTTATTGGCAAGATTTAAGAAAAATTCTGATAGACATTTTTTTTTCTTTTTCGTTTCTTTGATTGCTTATGTTTTATTTCTTTTTTTAATTTATTTATTTGGGCTACGTTCAGATTTTATGAATTGTTGTTAAATGTTTTATTTGATCGATTTTGAAATAATTTCTCTTATTTTTCCATTTTTTTTCCGATATTTACCTATCATCATATGGACGTAGGTATATCAATAAATCTGCAGCCTTATAATGAAAAGTCACTTATTTCTCGAAATAATATCCGCTTGTCAATGCACATAATTCAGTGGGGTATATCAATCATGAAAAAAAAGTAGATGAAACTGCTGAAACGAAATATGTGTCAGACTACGTTTATTTTATCCCCACTCGTATATTTGAAGGCTGTATGCATATTTAATGATATGCAATAAACTTGTCGCGGAGGTAATATTAATGGACATACAACGAATGTAATTGCGAAAAAACTGCACGTATTTAATCAATATTCGATTAATAAGCACGACTGGGTTTTATTAATATTCCATTTTCGATATTGTAAGATTTTTCAGTACTGGTTATGCGACGGCTTTAATGATCTACCTTCAGATATATTCATGCATATATTTTGTGACTGTTGACTATTAGAATGTGATAGACTGAAGACATATCGTGGAATCTTATATGTGTTGTATAGGAGAAATGTTTCGCTGCCGACACTATAGTTTGAACATAGATCACCAGAGAGCCATCACAAGTGATTGCGTTTTGAATAAACAGATCATGTGATGGCTAAGGAAACGCATAAATAAGAAGTAGCGTGACGTCTAAACGATCACTATTTCTATTCTATCCTCTATTACTACACGGATCACTATTCTCTCTATAATTCACTATACTATTTCCCTATACTGATCCCTATACGGATTACTTCCGAGTGTGCAGGTCAAACTCTCTGTCTCCGGACAGAGAGGATCACCAGGCTATGTTTCAGGAGACAGCTACCAGACCCCGTTTTTACGGGGTTTACGAGGAATTTTTGACCGAGACTAATAACAATAAAATAGCCTTGTGCCACACCCGACCGCACGGGTCGGTCATTGAATACCATCACTATTTCTATTCTATTCTCTATTACTATACGGGATGCTATTCTCTATATTATTCGCAATAGTATTTCTCTAAACTGATGACTATACGGATTGCTATTTAGTGGTTACTTTTTGAGCGAGCATTATCGAGCAATTCTATTAGTGCGAGTGATATTCGAAGGCGTCTGATACCATAATTGTGCAACGGCGTTACTATAGTTGTATCTGCGATTACAAAGTCTCGACTAAAGCAAACATTATGAAAGTGACAACGAGTATTCGCTGAAATTACAAAAGTGGCAACGTGTGTTCAGTGACATCACAAAAACCTGAAATATTGATACGTGTTTTTTGTATGTTCGTATATAACTTACCTAAGATGAGATAAAGATAGACATAATACTCAGCATGTTGAGCCACCAACTGTACACTCGTGCCGCCCAGACATGAGAATCCACCCACTTGAGATGACAGTAGATATATAAGCATCCACTCGAGGAGGAAGAAAAAGGAATCTCTTACATCGTCACGTCGACTAATTGACGAAAACCGGAGTTGAATGTACAATACTGTGACACTTTGTCTATAACCGCGATAACATTACATACGTAACAGAGATATGATTTTATATATACCAGTGCATAATTCTCTTGTTGTACTTTCTTGTTGGCATTTATAACTTTTAAGATGTTCTCTTTCATATGTTGGGCTCTCCCGTTGTATTCGACGCATGAGGGTCAAGCAACGTAGTTCCTAGGAACCGGCAGCCTAAATACCAGCACATATGATGTGATTATAGTGGCGAAGGCTTTGTGAAGAACTCTTTGAAAGACCGAATACAGAGATCTGGTGCACTTCGTTCCACAAGTTCACCAAACGACTCTCCGTAGATTACGAATACAGACTTGTCCTTCTCCTAGACCAGTTGCCATTCAAGGCTAGAGAACTCAGTCTGCCCTGCTATTTATCCATAGCTAGAGGGAGAATTAGATGATTAATATCTTTCCCACAGGTAATAGCAGGTAAGTGAATGTAATGGATTCTACTAGTATTTGAACTCGGCTCTCCGATTTCTCAATTCGCGCCGCTATCCTTCGCTTTCATATACGTGCGTTTTTCCCATTGTACTTTCTATTTATACGAAGGGCAACCAAATGCGAATTAAGGTTTGACTCGAGTAATCACTTAACCTATTCTCCTTTCAATTTGAAATCACCTGTATCTCGGCGTATATTTTACACATCTCATACATTACTGTACACGAAAATTAAGAACATTTTTTCAATACATTGAGGAAAATATTTAATGCCTTAAGCTACAAAAAATTGCTACTACTTACGAATATTTTTTCTGTCGTAAAAATAAGTAGAACATTGGATGTCATAATATTTGTAGATTATCGTTGATCAGATCTTCAAGCCACCACATCAAATTCGAAATAATCACTGATTTTATCGATTTAGAAATGCGGACCTCTTTATAAAATCGATTAAATATGAAAATGATCACTAACTTTTACAGAGGTCCTGGGCCTGTTCGTTATTTTCAAACGTCAATCTTGATATCTACTTAATTTTTTTAAATTTTCTGATTTTCATAACTAATGAGGTCAACACTCCTGATGTAAACAGGTAAATAAAACCTATTTATATGTAGACTATTTTCGTCATACCTGTGGCTGTTATCACAACGTTTCAGCCGTTGGAACCTCCGGACATCATCAGGTGTATTTCCAAACAGAAGGCGGCAAACTGTTCTTGTTCCACTCTCCATGTCTATGGATATCTCTTCTAGTTCGTATTGCTTCTACTGTGTCCAGTGTTCACTCAATATTTTTTTCATTTGTTGCATCTGCTGTCGTTGAAGAGTTGCTAATATTTGTATTTAAATGACGGTTCGAATATCGTATTCATTTATATGCTACGCCTAATTCGGATGTATTCATATGCTTCCAAATAATATTTAATTTTGACTTGTCCTGTGCTAGACAACGACATTCAATTAAATTTCCGCAAGTCATGCTGATGTAAATTTGTTAGATCTTCATCCCATTTTCTTAGACTGGCTGCCAAGTAAAATTGCAGGGTTAATACTATCATTCTGTTTATCGCATAGTTTGAGTGAGCAAGGATGGATGGATGCATTCGGAAAGACATGACGCTATCAATGGCATGAAAGTGACCGCAACGCGTGGGAATTTGAACAAGATTTGTTGATTCCTATTTTGGCGACGGTAACAGTTACGATTCCATTATATAGCATCACTTACATCGTTACATTAACAGATTGCGACAGCTTTTAGACAGCTGTGATTAAATATACTTTAATGTTTAAAAAATAAGCTCAGTATTATTATTGTTTAGGTAATAAGCATTATAACATATTTATCGTTATCTTTTAACTTTTAGCAAAAACGATATTTTTGTACATGTAGTTATGGATAATATTATATATTAATTACTATTTTTTTTAATTAAAATATATGTGCTCAGTTCTTGACATTAACAGCTATCTGCTGCCGTGTTAAAATTTTAGAATAATGCAATAATAAAAATTTAAATTCCATCTGTCTGATAGATCTCTCAATCTATAAATATAAAATATTCAGAAAGTCAGTAGAGTAATGATTTTAATCACATAGATTTTGCACTAGCAATATTTAAGAAGAGACTTGAAGCGACAGAAATGTGGTTCTACAGAAGGATGGTGACTATAACATGGACCGAACGTGTGAGCAACGACGCAGTTTTAGAGAAAATAAAAACAAAAATAGAACAATTATATTTAAAATCAGGACGAGACAGAACTAATATGGAACATAATGATGAAACAGTGCATTTTTTCTTTTCTTCTCATTCTCTCTCTTACTTTCAGATCAAAAGATATTTTATTGGATATCTTTATTTGAGAAGAAAATCCATTTATTTTTACACAATAGCGATTTCGCCTATGACCTGCGTAGCCGAGAAAACATAATAAAGTAAATGTGCCTTCCGGCAGGATTCGAACCTGCGTCCCACTTTATAGTATTCGTTTGATCCGCCGTGCTTTTACCGCTTGGTTACGAAGAGCTTCACAGTTATACAAGGTTCTATTTTGATTTTAATGCACACTTACTCGTTCAAAACTTTTTTTTCGAAGGCCTATATCTGCTTCGTTTTTGTCCTGAACGAAAAAAATTTTTGTGAATTAATGAATATCTAAAGAATTAATGATTTTGATTTTGATTTTGATGCTGAAATATTCTTCAGATTTCTACAGATTCTTCCTTTATTTTCCCTTCTTACTTTCTTTTCTTTCTTTTTTCCTTTCCAGATCTTCTTTTTATATCAACTCTTAATACATCATGTCAGATTTTATTATGTAAGTTTGTCTTTTTCCCCCCAATAAAATTGTTATTATCAAAACCGATAACAGTAAAACTATCAGTATATAATTATATGAACCCATTAATAGCCATCACAATTTCTTAATATGAACAAAATATAAAGCGAGTTTCACCTTATTATAATTTTAACTTCTAGTGATGCTAGCTTATATAATGTAAACAGCATACATGTTTATATAATAATAAATCGAGTCGATATCGCTTGTACAAACATATAATTTGCAAATACTTCTTTAGCCAATACTAATAATTCATTGCAATTTATTTCACGAGAAATTTCAAAAATACATAAGACAGAAGGTGAAGGCCAGAACCACTTATTTCTTAGTATGTGACAAAACCTCTCATCGTTATAATGAGAATCTCTTTCAAATTAAATAATATCTATCCGAATTGAAAGAAAGTGCTGATCGGTAAGTATTTCATAGATATTTCAATTTGTTTTTCTACAACTAGTGATAACTCTCCATAATTGTATTCACGACTGATATCATCCACATCTTAGTGGCTAAATTAATAAACAATTTTGGCGCGCAGTATCCCTAAGGGAATTATCTTTGTCTCTGTGCAATTTTTTAATATTGTAAAAGTTCATGATAATAGAATCTTGGCTCATATCTGTAGTAGCTGTGTATATTCTGCTGGACCGGTAATCAAGGTTCGAAGCTAAATATGAAAACCAGGATTTCGATTTACGATTTCTAACTGGGGTACACATCATTTTCCGCCATTACATTCTGTACCCGACTCAGTTGAAATCAGTCATCGGGAGTTAATGTTCCGATGGAGAATGTTGAAAATGTAAGACAAATTGTGGAAATACTGAATAATATAATTCTGGAAGAATATGACTCTTCCAAAATTCAGGCAGAGTTCTTTAGGAGAAAGTAAAAAGGAATCTATACAATATGGCCACTACAGTGATCTTATTAAACATCGGTTTTATTGTCGCTTAGATTGTTTATGTTAGAGCTGACACTTACTAATAAAGTAATAATAAAATGTATTAAAAAACATTTGTTATAAAATATTGTTATCTTTATTTAAATTGATTAAAAATTAATCTGCAGACACTTTCGATGTAAAAAGAAAAGATATTAATATCTGCTTTATTACGTTATAGGGGAAGTAATAATATGAAAAAATAGAGAGGAGGAGGAAATCAATAAACAAATGCTGCACACTTCTTCCTCCTGCCGACATAGAAGCAAAAAAAGTGAATCGAATTTGTTTTTATTTTGTCTTGGGTCCACCTCCTTTCATAATGATATGTATATAGGGGACTGCAAAAGTATGTATACAGCAAATTCGCCAGATCTCATCCCTATGGGCTTCTTTTTCTGGGGATATGTAAAAATTATGTATTTTGTTTTTCATTACTGTATACGTATTTAACTTTATATGTTCTATATCTTTCGCCGTGCGAAAGTGAAATCTGTTTTGTTTTTTTTATCATTCTGTGGCATAGTTTCAGTGCTGCTTAAATATAACAATATCCTTTTCGTAAATGGTTTATTTCTGCAAGACAGTCGAATTCATAAATATCGTGATTTTCCAAGCGTAGCTTAGATGTGGCACAAGGCCTAAATTATGGGGCAGCCAGAGGGGATCGAACTCACTACTCAATCGTAATTGTTCTAGCAAGACAATCTTGCTAACGATTACACCACATCGAGGTGCCCAAAATGATTTTCAAGATATGATATGGCACAACGCCGAAATCATGGGGCACTCAGTGAGGATCGAACTCTCTTGTAATAGTTCTAGTGAGACAAAATTGCTAACCATCACACCACATCGAGGTGTTCCGAATTCGTAAATATACATTTAAAGCACCTGTATCGCTTAGGCAGAAAATAATATAACATAAAAACCAGAGAAAATTAATCCCGGTTTTTAAAAGACGGACTAGATCCAGCCAGATATCGATTCTTATCATACAACGGTGCAGAAAGTATTTTTAACAAGATACAAACCCTATGTTCAAATAAAATATATGATGTTCATTAAGAAGCTTATTTAAGATGTTCTATAATTCAGATATTTGCCTTTTGGAGGGTATCGATTTTCAGCATCTGTATATATTTGTGAGATGAGGTATTGCAACTATTTAATCTATTTGCATTGTTTAGACTGTTTTCTTTATATCTTTATTCCCAACGTTTCGGTCATTGTAAACTCCGCTCTTCCTCAGGTGATATTTCTTGGAACTTCGAACAGAAGCCTTTATTCAGATGAATTAGTACAATTTACTCCTGTGGACTAAATGAAGTCTTCGGTTCGAAATTCCAAGAACTATAACCTGAAGAAGGCTGGGGCGTACAACGGCTGAAACATCGTGAATATGGAAATAAAGATGAGGGCAAAAGTCGGAACAATGAAAACAGCTTAAATAGTATCGACACTTGTCAAGTTATGATTATGGTAAGACTAGCAGCATGGCCCGGCGTTGCCCGTGCTTGATTCAAAAATCGTACCACTCATACAGCAATCACTATCACAGCTTAAAATATTTTTGCACTTCCCTGCCTTTAAAGGAGTGGCCTTTGCCGTTCTGAAGTTGCTACATGCCTTCTTGCCTATCTCACACTGCGAATTTATTCTAAGCTCTATACTAAACATTAAATCTGTTACGAAAAAAGAACTAAACAAAATGAACACAAAACGATCAGCTTAAAAAAAAGAACTTGATTTTGGAAGAACTTTGTAAGACAAAAAGAACCCATTAATGGAAAGATAATTGAGGTCAACAATGTTAAGGCTCTAAAATATTTCGTCAAAATATTTTTTTCCATTTAATTTAATTTAATTGGCTTGTAATAGTTTTGAGACGTGAGTTTCTATTGTGAATTTTAAAAATGAAGGCTTTCATCAAGTCCTAATAAACATCGAACTACCAATTTCTTTTTTCTCATTTACCTTTTGTCGTATTTTATCAATTGTTGACGTCGTGTCGGTAATATATATATATATATATATATATATATATATATATATATATATATATATATATATATATATATATATATATATATATATGCATGCGTTGGACCATCCTCTATTCAGAGCTGCTCATTTCAACGCTTGACTTATATTTATATATATGGTCTGAAGTGAGTTTGTTTGTCCTGTGCTGTTTAGCACTATTTTGGGTCCTGTGCCGTGGAACTAGTTTCACATTATTGAGCACTTTTGCTATACTGGCAAGTCTTTCCAGGTGGGCATTTTTTTATTTATTTATTTTTTTTTGCCATTTTCGACCTTGGCTGGATGAACGACCCCCAACACCGTACAGGTTTATTTTGCTTGTCAAATTGAACTCGATCGGTGGTTCATAGGATATTAATCTTATTACAAGTCATTGGCGATCTGATAATTGTGTGAAAACACATGAAACTAAGAGTAGTGTCCAGTCTTTGCTTACCTGGTTTTTACCTGGTGTAGGTATTCGTATCACGGCTACGGCTAGCTTGAACCGGCTCGGGTCTGGACCAGCTATGACAAGCCAAGACTAGCTATGACTAGCTTAGACCAGCTCTGACCAGCTTGGACAAGGTAAGACCAGCTATGACAAAATTAGACCAGCTATGACCAGCTTAGACCAGCTTGGACCAGCGGCCAGAGTGAAAACACTCCGTTGCCCACGTTATAAACTGACCTTGTGTCACACACCTGACTCAGTGGGGGGATCAAGTAAATATACGTGGTTTTGAGTTAAGAGAAAAACAATATTTTAAAACTCTGCTGACTGCTATTAATTTAATTATTTATTTATCATTTCATTAAACTTCAGTTATTAATTTAATTATTTATTTATTTATTATTTCATTAAATTTCAGCTAATTTAATTATTTATTTATTATTTCATTTAATTTCAGTTATTAATTTAATTATTTATTTATTATTTCATTAAATTTCAGTTATTAATTTCATTATTTGATACATAAAGTAAATATAATACATATTATTTGGCAATGAAGTTAGTACTCAATTTCCCTTGCATTCTTTGGCAACGCTATTGAGATATTTGGATATTCAAAACCAGTCTTATATTTCATTTAGCACTTGTGTAAATTATGAAAACCAAAATGTTCTGTAAAGTTTCAATCATTGCAAAGTTTTCGGAAGTAATCCATGCGTGCAAAACCGGATTCTAATTTTACGTTTAACTTCTTCCTAATATCTCCTGCGATAAACACCGGTGCTAAGCTGTACTGGACTCAACATTTCCCTTCGAAAACATCGGTGGAGAGGAAAGATATGCTGGATGGACAAACGCCCATTTCTCACAAAATCCTACGCAGACCTGCACGCTGGAGTGGACATTCCAACGTCTCCTCACCCCGACGGCAAAACTCTTCAAGCAACAGTCTAATGATGCGAAGTTTCCGAAGATCCTTCTCTACGCGGAACTGGCCACCGGCAAGAGGGAACGAGGGCGATCTCTTCGCTTCTAGGATGCCTGTAAAAGCAGCATTATCACGATGCACCTATGGACAGGTAGGAAGACGGAGCCAAACATCACTCACGCTGGAGGGGCGATTAAAACTAGAATCAATTGTACCAAGTGAATAGTCAAAAATAATGTTTTGATTTGAAGAACACACAAGACACTTGAGGACATGGACAAGACTGGCAACGTACAATGAAAAGAGACAGGCGACACATATTATCTAACTATCCTAAAACTATTTCGAAATGCACATTTGCTCTGTAAGATTTCTCTAAATTCTGACAGTTATATGTAAATTAATGGTAATATTACAAAGGGTGAAGTACCCCAGCGCAGATGCCTAATCTGCCATATGACACATTCTGCTGCGATTACATATTCAAACAAACGTATCAAGTTGTAGTTAAGAAAATATGTGAAAAATTTGAACACGTCAGGAACTCCGGAGGAATAACCAAAAAGAAAGACAAAGTGACGGCAGCAAAAGAACTTCCGCCAAGGTTATAAAGACACGGAAAAAAAAAGGGAAATAGATGACAATTGAAATTTTCGATTCAGTAAAAAAAAAATTAGACAGCAGAAAATGTCAAGAAATTATTTCGAATATATATTGTGTTAAACAAAACCAGCAGAAATTGCAAGTAAGACGAACAGCTCACTAAGTGCACAAGCAACGAAAAACAGCAGGAGATAGGCACTGCAGGCATGCATAAACGAATAAAAGAAATGGCAGCAGAGAAAACGTGCTCCACAGCCGGATGTATAGGCAGAGGGAGCAATTTCAAAGAAAAGAAAATTAGTAAAGAAACGTAATCTAAGCAGAGTAGTTCTCTTTCATGAAAACAGTTGAGAAAAATCCGCCATATATACAAGCGTGTAAAACGCCATAATATAGTTTTAAGTAGCATGCTAGCAGAAAGCGAAATAATGAAGCAGAATAAATTTGGCTTGTAACAGAAAACTTTACAGACCATTTTGGTTTTCATAATTTACACAAGTGCTAAATGAAATATAAGACTGGTTTTGAATATCTGAATATCTCAATAGTTTAAACTTTATAGCGTAGCCAAAGAATACAAGGGAAACGGAGTTCTAACTTCATTGTCAAATAATATGTATTATATTTACTTTATGTGTCAAATAATTAAATTAATAACTGAAATTTAATGAAATAATAAATAAATAATTAAATTAATAACTGAAATTAAATGAAATAATAAATAAATAATAAAATTAATAACTGAAATTTAATAAAATAATAAATGAATAAAATTAATAACTGAAATTTAATGAAATAATAAATAAATAATAAAATTAAATACTGAAATTTAATGAAGCATGAATATTTCAAAATACGCATTATTCAAGCGATTTATTTTGTTACAGGAATTTTTCCTGGTGAGATGCAGGAGGTACAAGGCCGGGAAGCTCACCACAGTGCCCAGTCCCCCCAAGCAGAGGTTCAAGCACAGCCTGATACTCCATTTCGAAGAAAGATAAAATGGCCACCAACCCGTAACAAACATGCCTGGCACGATTTCGACGTGGACATCGGCGAGATCCTCGAAATAACATCAAGAGGTTTGGTGGATAAACGACTAGCGACAATGTCAAAAATCATCACTAGCTATGCAGCAGGGAAATTTGGATATGTGGAGCGGAAGGAAAAGAAGGATATTAGCAAAGAAAATAGGAGGGAATTAAAAATTACACAATTTAGGTCGGAGATAAAATCTCTTCGGAAACAATATAAAATTGTGGAACCCGAAGAAAGACAACCCTTACGGGAGCTTCGAGACCTAATTCGCTTAAAAATAAAGTCTTTACACAGAGCAGAATGGCATAGACGAAGGAGGAAAGAAAAGCGAAGAAACGGATGGCATTTCTCTCAAATCCATTCAATTTCACAAAGAAGCTATTAGTGGAAAATCGAAGTGGTCAGTTGGAGATTACCCCTAGTGAAATCATTGCTTTCCTACAAGAAACTCTGAGTGATCCAAACAGGCAGCTAGAACTTGTAGGTAACACGTCCCTGATAATCCCTAATGCACCATTAACGCCTTTTGACTCGAAAGAACCAACTTGGATGGAGATTAATGCAGCCATTAAAGCAGCCAGAACGGCCTCCATACCAGGTCCAAACGGAGTGCCTTACATAGTTTACAAACGTTGTCCAAAACTCCGTCGGATGTTATGGAAGTTACTGAAAATTATTTCGAGGAGAGGAAAAATGACTGGACAATGGAGACACTCTGATGGTATTTGGATCCCTAAAGAGGATCCCCTCCTTAAAAATAAGTACATAGATACCTCTGTGCAAAAAGGTGGAGTACCAGGAATATCGGGATGTATGGAGCATATAGGGGTCGTATCGCAGCTGTTAAAAGAAGCGAAGGCAAAGGGGCGACATAGCAATCGTGTCGTTAGATCTTAAAAACGCCTACGGATCAATACCACATAAACTAGTGGAAGAAGCTCTCCATCGCCATTATGTACCAAGTAAAATTACTGAATTAATCGCTGATTACTATAATAACTTCCAAATGAGAACGTTATCAGGAAATACAGCGTCGGCATGGCATAACTTGGAGAAAGGCATCATAACGGGATGTACAATCTCAGCGACCCTCTTCTGTCTAGCCATGAACATGTTAATTAAAGCGGCAGAAACAGAATGTAAAGGGCCGGTCACTAGATCTGGATTAAGGCTAACTCCTATAAGAGCCTACATGGATGACATGACGATAACAACTACATCCGTTATTGGCGCGAGATGGCTGCTAAAGGGGATTGAAAAGCAGATCACATGTGCCCGAATGAATTTCAACCCCGCGAAATCAATGTCACTTGTTCTAAGGAGAGGTAGGATAGTAGATAAGGAGCGATTCAGACTATCCGGGGGAAACATAACAACAATTAAGGAAAAACCCGCAGAAAGCCTTGGAAAACCTATAGATCACTCTCTAAAAGACGCAACAGCAATCCAAGAAACAAAACACAAACTAGAAACTTGGTTAAAGAGAGTTGACAAATCCGGCTTACCAGGCCGAATTAAAGCCTGGATTTATCAGCATACCATTCTCCCTAAAATCTTATGGCCATTGTCTATTTACGAATTTACAACATCTCATATAGAACAATTAGAAAAAAGAATTAGCACACAAATACGAAGATGGTTAGGCCTACCGAAGAGTTTGAACAGTGCTGCTCTATACGGCAACACACATGCTCGGCAACTTCCTTTCAGAAGTCTAGTAGAGGAATACAAAGTCACCAAATTTAGAGCAATAACGCAGTATGAGTTATCCAAAGACCCAAAGGTGGCTGGAGCAGGCATTGAAGTCTACTCAGGAAGAAAATGGAGAGCAGAGGACGCATTGCGTGTCGCTAAAGTAAGGCTCCGCGAAATTTCCATATTGGGCGCCGTAGCTACTGGACGAGCTGGCCTAGGGTTCTTTCCTACCATTCGGGTGGACAGAGCCAAAGGTAAAGAAAAGAACCTGTTAATAAAATAAGAAGTACGTAAGGGCGAGGAGGAGAAAAGGGTGGCAAAGATGGTAGGACTACGGCAACAAGATGCGTGGACCAATTGGGAATCCATGATTTACAAAGTCAAATGGTCGGATATATGGAGCAATGACATCAACATAAATTTTGATCCAGACTGTATACGACACCCTTCCCAGTTCTACCAACATCCATCGATGGTATGAAACAGAATCGCCACTATGCCATTTGTTTTCACGTCCAGGAAGTCTAAAACATATTTTAAGTAGCTGTAAGACAGCACTAGCGGAAGGCCGGTATAGATGGAGGCATGATGAAATCTTAAAAGATATAGCAAAGATTCAGAGCATGGCCATCAGCACCAATACTTTAAACACAGATAAAAGAGCCATATAGTTTCATAGAGCTGGTGAGAAACCCTCCCTCCTGACCAAAAAAAGCACAGGAACATAGCAAATACTCTGTCACAGGCAACAGACTGGGAATTAAGGGTCGACTTAAGAAAAAGACTAAAATTCCCTGACCACATCGTGCAAACATCTTTACGCCCAGATTTAGCATTCTTCTCTAATACCATTAAGAAATTAATAATGTAGGAACTGACAGTGCCTTGGGAAGAGCATGCAAAAGAAGCCCACGAACGGAGGATGTTAAAATATGACGAACTAATAGCGAGCTGCAAAAACAACGGATGGAAATCAAGCTGCTTGCCAATCGAGGTGGGTGTAAGGGGTTTCTCTGCACGGTCCCTATGCAACGCTCTAACTGATATTGGCGTAGTAGGTGCTAACAAAAGAAAGGCGATCCAGACCATAACTAATACAGCAGAAAGGACAGCAAAATGGTTATGGATTAAGCATGATAGCCCTTGGACATCAATGTAACAAATAATCATTAAGCCGGGAAAATTTGTAAATATTATTAACATAATTGCAACATGGCAATATTGTAAACATTTTTATTATTTTTTTTTATTTTTTTTTTTATTTTACTTACTTATTTTATTTTATTTTATTTTGAGCATGTGTATAAACATACGAATTGATTTGTACAAGTACAGCCACAGAATATGTATATCGTCAATTTATAAATTGTGCTATTTGTAAATATGTTGTTTTTATGTTAAACCCATGTTATACGCGGTACTTCTTAAGTTACTTTTCAAGTTAATATTTAACTTTTTAGCGGTTTCGGTGCGACACATCTCTTAAGACTTTGTCCATTATTCTCATTTTTTTTTTATTCGAACGTAAGACCTTTTTGTCTATTTCTTTTTTCTCGAACGTAACGTAAGAACTTTTGTCTTTTTTAATTTCACATTTATACGAACATTTCGCATTTTTACATTTTAAATCGGAATCATAACCACGTATATAGTGTATTTATAGTGTTTTTTTCTCTCGATCATTACCATATATACATTTGTTTGTATATTATTTTTATTTTGTTAGTTTACTTGTCAGCGGTTTTAAGCGATACATATGTAGCTTCGTTAATACTTGATATACTTCAAGATCATTTCGTCGTCTATTATATTTAACAACTTCAAATTTGTATATAGTTTAAATCAATATAAAGAAATATTATAGTGCTTACTGTATTTTTATTTTATTTTATTTTAATTTCATTTTTTGTATGTACGGGAAAAAATATATATATATATATATATATATATATATATATATATATATATATATATATATATATATATACACACGCCATGTTTATGGACAATTATTATCTTAATTTTGCGAATACATCCAATAAGTTAACATGTAATAATGTTAAGAAACAGGCTAAAAAATAACATGTGATAATAGGGTTGAGTTTAAGTATCCTGCCAAAAAAGAAAAGAAAAAAGTACAAATAAAATAAAAACGGCAAAGAATTAAATCATACAATACTTAAGGAGAAGATTTAGAAATTAAGATTACCTCCTCGGTTATCCATCGAAACTGCAATCCACCGAATTAAGAAAAGAAGCCAGTCCCCACCGCGGGCCATTTAAAAGATATTTCGCGCACCGGATGTGCGGAATATGTGGTCTTTCTTCCTCTTATTCTTTAAAAAGGCTAGAGTGGCTGTTAGCGTTTAGTTGGAAGGGGGAATCAGGGGTTGATCTCTCCTGATTGGGTCGATTTGGTGATGGGGAGTATGATGTTGAAAGACCCGAAACTCCCTGATTAACCAAGTCAAAAACATCACTGACGACCCCCTTGAGCGCCTACTTAAAAGCGTATTTAATCACTACTTATTTCTTCATATCTGAACACGATGTATAAAGGTGGAAAGGTATATTCCTAATTTTTACAGTCTCCATAAATGCATTTGACAGGGTACGAAATGACGAACAATTATGCTTGTGAGAAAGGCTTAATTTTCCCGAAAAATAATCTCAAGTAACCTGTAACATTTGCGGGCAACGAAAGGCTTGCATGCGGATGAAAAGAAAAAAAAAACTGCAGTGAGTTCATAGAAATAGGAAAAAGTACATCGTGTAACAGTAGAAAACCCGTTAGACAATGAGACGACTAAGGGGAGAAAAAACATCTGGATTTAATATCGGGAAACGTAACATTAAAAAATACTTTGCAGGGGACGCATTATTGATAGTAGATTCAGGAAAACTGACAGATGTATTCGACAAGGTAGTTGAAGGAAATAAGAAGAATATAGTATCCATTAACTGTAAGATGTCAGAAAAAGAGACAGTCCGTGAAGCGATTCACGTATTTGGGGACGAACGAAACACGCGCGACACTTTCTCGTCAGGTTAAGATAAATATACTAAATATATTGAATCCATTAATGAGGTAAATAAATAAATGTGTTATCTAGTAATAAATGAAAAAAAAATCTTCAATATTACGATGTTGATATTAATATATATATATATATATATATGTGTGTGTGTGTGTGCGTGCGTGTATGTATATAAAAAAAGATTTATATCCACAGAAGTAGAAAATAGATTTAAACAAAATTGATGATATTTTCTAGCTTAGGATGCTTTCCACCAACCGTTTTTCAAAGGAGATCGTTGGCGAAATAAAAACAAAACGAAAAGAAAAAAAAAAAACAATCCAGACACACAAAAATAAGGAAAAACCAGGAAAAGTTAAACGAAATTAAAATAAAATAAATTTTAATTGTAAATAATTAATAAAATGATTAACAAGTTCCACTAGTGTATAAAATAGAAACGTAACTCATGAATCCTCGTGGATCAATCGTAAAGAGCGCATAAAAATGCTCATTTTGTTTATATATAAGGTCGGTTGGTGAAATTTGTACACTCCAATTAATCGAGATGTTAAACCGAGTGAAAAACATAAATATAAAAAATAATATTTTTAAAAAAAAAAAAAAAAAAAAAAAAAAAAAAAAAAAAAAAAAAAAAAAAAAAAAAAAAAAAAATAAAAAAAATAAAAAAAAAAAAAAAAAAAAATAAAAAAATTTTTTTTATATTTTTAATATTATTAAAAATTTTTTTAAATTTATTTTAAAATTTAAATTTTTATATTAAATTTAAAATTAAAAAAAATTTTAAAAATTTTTTTAAATTATAAAATTTTTGGTTGTTTTTTAAAAATAACAAATTACTTTTTTAAAGGGAAATTTTAAAAAAAAAAAAAAGGAAAAATTTAAAAAGGGTGGGTTGAAAAGGTACCCCTCCCCGGGGTTTTTTTAAAATTTAATAAAAAAATGGCCAAGTTTTAAACCAGCAAAATTAAAGTTTTTTTAAAAAAGTAAAGAAAAAACGTTTTTAATAAATTTTTTTAAAAATAAATTTTTTAAAAAAATTTATTTAAAAAAAAAAAAAAAAAAAAAAAAAAAAAAAAAAAAAAAAAAAAAATTTTTTTTCAAAAAAAAAAAATTTTTTTTTTTTTTTGGTATTTTTGGTTTATTTTTTTTAACTTTTTTTTGGGGAAAATTAAGTTTTGAAATGTTTTTTCCTTTTTTTTTTTTTTTTGGGCATAAATTTTGCTTTTTT
>CAHIKZ030000068.1:0-65000 GCA_903632075.3 Acanthosepion pharaonis
GCATTTGAAGTCACAGCATGTTTCCGGGATGGAAAATCAACGCCTGCCTAAAATTTTATTGTACAGCGAACTCTTCACTGGCTATCGTGGCAGAGGGAAACCAAAGAAGCGATTCAAAGATTGCGTGAAAAAATCCTTTGTTGCCTGTCACATTAACCATTGCCTATGGTCAACCGTAGCCGAGAACCGTGACGCCTGGCATCTCACTTCTTTGAAAATACCCGCAGGGTTGAACTCAGGGTAAGAAGCAGAGGAGGAAGTACTGCAATGCGATGTCATCGAGCCCAGGCTAGACTTTTAGATGCAACTACTGCGACTGTGTATGCCTGTACCGCATTGGACTTATCAGTCGCAAACATGACTGCAAGCGACGTGTACAGAGTCCCTCGTGATCTTCGTTTTGCGAAACCAAGCCATGATGATGATATTAAAAATAAAAGAAATTAAATTAAAATTTTTAAATTCTCAGCGTCCCCTTTTAACAATATAAACGTAAGTCCTAAAGGACGAAACGCGTCATACGAAAACTTTTTACACTTTGTCATAGTTTTTCCCTAACATTGTTGTCGATATAGATAAAAAATTATGTATTGTTTTCCCATTTATATATATATTTATATATA
The DNA here is from genome assembly GCA_903632075.3 of Acanthosepion pharaonis. Classification (NCBI taxonomy): domain Eukaryota; kingdom Metazoa; phylum Mollusca; class Cephalopoda; order Sepiida; family Sepiidae; genus Acanthosepion; species Acanthosepion pharaonis. The sequence goes on from CAHIKZ030000068.1 coordinate 624, forward strand.
TATATATATATATATATATATATATATATATATAGCTAATATTAGTAGTAAATATATACATACATATGCAAAGTATATAAATATATATACATAGGTGCATACACATACATGTATATTTTTTTAATAAAAAATTACAAGAGGATAGAATCCAGGTAGAACTCAATGTCCAGGACAGAGTATTCTGATCTTTAACATTAGATCGTCTATGGTGCGTGTATGTCACCACGAAATGTATCTTTAATGTATTAGACATCCGACAGCATTCATATTTCTCTCACTTAAACCTCTTCCACTCACCTCTATAAAACTTCTCTCTGTTAAGGTTTAATCTCCCACCTTATCTCGTCTGTTACCCCTCTCTTTAGCTCTAACATTCGTCCCACTCTCTCATACTTACACTCTCTCTAAATTCTAATTTTATTTCCGGAGTTGTTTTTTATGTTTTCTTTTTGAATTTGTAGGTCTGATAAATTGGATCGTAAATTATGTCCATGGAATATTAGTGTTTAAGCCTTTTTATTATTATTATTATTATTATATATATATATATATATATATATATATATATATATATATATATATATATATAGATGCCCTTGTGCCAATTAATTGGAACAAAACGAATAATTCCGTTATTATTTACTTTTTTTCCTAGTTTTCCAATGAAACATGACCCAACGCACATGTTAGTACTTTGTATGTCCATTCCACAAAATTGTTCCTTGCAGATTGACCACAGATTCTCGATTGGATTTAAATCAGGGGAGTTTCCGGGCCAATCTATAGTACTTTGATTTGCTCACTGGTAAGGCTTGCCAGTGTATTCGCGTAGCGTTATGATTTTCGGACCCTTCCTTGGATTAACGTCCATCGCAAACAATGGCCGTAAGATAACTAATCGACAGTCGAGACAATAGTGTCTGGGCATGATAAAATCTGAGGCAATCACGGATAACGCAATATTTTTCAAGGCCAAACAGATTTCATCATATACAAATTCACATTACTATACACAACAGCAAATGATCTAATCTGAGGAAAAAAATAGAAATCGATTACACCCTGTCACTCCAGTGGGTCTAAAATTGACCGTATCGTGAAAGAAAATAAACTAAAGTTCTTGTTTCAATTAATTTGCACAATGGTGCATATATATATAACTACATTCATTATACGATGTTGGCACGTATGGTCGTATTATATGCAAAAGTTACCAGGATTTTAAGGACAAAATCTTTTACAAATTCATAGTATTGTAGTAAAAACAGAACCAGCGAATAAACTTAGACCAAATCTTTATTGCACTTTACTCAGCGTCTATTTTCTACATCCTAGATCTTAAGGGGAAGTAACTGATGATTTATCAGTACAAGTATGATTATTCAGTCATTGGTACTCGGATATTTGATCGACAGATATTTGGCCGACAGATATTTGACCGATGGACATTTAGCCGAAAATGTAATGGCATACTTACATGTATGTCACACTCTTTATCGTAATGTGCTACATATATTTATATTTATTTACTGTATTAATTTGTAATTTTTTTTTTTGACAGGCTTTTTTACAAATCTATTTTGTATATATTATATTTTACTTCAAATTTTACTGTAAGATGATAAGTATTTTGAGAAAAAGCACATTTTACTACAGCAAAAATCTTTTACGATAAAAGCTTTTACGATATAAAAGATCTTTCAATTTCGCTTTTAATGGTCATTATCTTAAAGGGATAAACTAGCTTTTATCTTACTGTTAAGTATGAATTTAAATAATGTGGTACTACTTTTTACCCAAATACACTGAAATATTTTTTAAAATATTAATTTCAATAAACAAATATTGAAATAAGAAAACTTTTAACTTTAAATTTAGATTTAGTAATTTAATCACTTGAAATTCATTGGTAATTATCAGTCCTATTCTACCTTATAATACTGTTAATTAAAATACTTAAAGTATTGCTTGTTACTATTTTTACTTGAACTTTTTCGGTGAAATGCTCGTTGGCCAAATGTCCGTCGGCCAAATATCTGTCGACCAAATATCTGTTGGCCAAATGTCCAGCGGCCAAATGTCTCTCGTTCAAATATCCGTCGGCCAAATATCCGTTCCGCCAAAAGTCTCTCGGCTAAATATGCGTTAGCCAAATGTCAAGCGGTCAAATGTCTGTCGGCCAAATGTCCGTCGGTCAACTTTCCGTTCGGCCAAATAACCGTTGGCCAAATGTCCGTCGGCGAAATGCCCGTCGGTCAACTTTCCGTTCGGCCAAATAACCGTTGGTCAAATGTCCGTCGGCGAAATATCCATCGGCGAAATGCCCGTCGGTCAACTTTCCGTTCGGCCAAATAACCGTTGGCCAAATGTCCGTCGGCGAAATATCCGTCGGCGAAATGCCCGTCGGCCAAATGTCCGTCGGTCAACTTTCCGTTCGGCCAAATAACCGTTGGTCAAATGTCCGTCGGCGAAATATCCATCGGCGAAATGCCCGTCTACCAAATGTCCGTCGGCCAACTTTCCGTTCGGCCAAATAACCGTTGGCCAAATGTCCGTCGGCCAAATGTCCGTTTGGCCAAATGTCCATCGACCAAATATCTGTCGGCCAAATATCCGGCCATGCAGTCATCGAAGTATCTTCTCTGTTAAATTTTGTATTCCGAAAAGTAAAAAAAGACAATTCTGATTAATTCTTTTAGTTATTTTTAATATCTTTCAACATGTAATGCCTGACGAAGCAAGATGTTTTACATGATGTTTTGCATGGTAATTACCTAAGCCTAACTGTGTCAGAAGGTTGAAAGTATGGGGCACCCAGTGAGGATCGGACTCACTACTCAGCCGTTATTGTTCTAGCGAGACCAACTGGTTAACCGTTACACCACGTCCAGGTGCGCCAAAATGCTTTGCATAGAATTAAATAAAATATTCTGAATACAATTTTTGAACAGGGATCCGAGCGTTATTTCCCAAATGGAGATTAAACTCGAGAGTACGTCTAATACACAAATTCGTCCTGGGTATGACGATAGACGACATCAGACAGCAAGACCTCTAATCAGGAGGTTTTAAGGAGCGTGGAACCACCTCTTAATTGATGTTGCTTCCAGATCTACTCTGACATGGGGTGGCAGCACCTGTTAGGGTCCCAGCTATGGGCAAATAGCTAATATTCAGAACATGAAAGTATAACAATACGTTTTATAGTAAAAATACTAGCAGTATATTTTTGCAAAATAAATTATTAATGCTCCCAAGAAAATTAAATTTCGGAGTTAAATGACCCATAAGGATGTTGATATGCCGCGAAACAAACAAACAGACTATACACAAATAAATCTTTATAATATTATGATAAATAAGAACTTTGAGATCTCTTCCCAGAATGGAAATTAAGCACAACAGTTTATATTTGTCTATAAGACGCATTCTTGAGTTGAAATGCCATTCTGGGAAGAGCTCTCGAAATTACTATTTATCATCATGTAAAACGTTATTTGTTTTGTGTATAAGACGCGCATATGAGTTTAATTCTCATTCTGAAAATAGGTTTCGAAATCGCTGGATTTTTTGTATGGCGGAAAATAATTCATCACCTACCAGCACGCAAAGACTCTTTTGGGTTCTATGGAAATGGGAAAATAAAGACTGGACATATATAATCTGGCTTGGATATATGATCCCTACATGGTCAGCCTGATCTAGCTCCTGTAAAGATAGAGGATAGGAGGGGGTCAGGTACTTATTGGAGCTGTATAGGGAACAGACCGTTTTTCCTGCAACTTTAGCGATGGATCGTATGTACGAATTCCATTTGAGGTCTTGATTTTAAATCCCAAGAGGCACTCAAGGCAGAAGGCCTCCCTGAGAGAATACCCGTTAATCGCGATAGGTGAAAATTCTTTTAGTAATTCTTCTTTCTAGTGATACCTCGGAAATAAGGACGCATTGTATGTTAAGGCACATCGTTTACTCTGAAACATTCTATAAGTTTATCGGCATGACATTTCTGCACCATTAATGGTCTGAGGTCAATGATGGAATTGACCAAATTCTTGTCTGGGTCTTGAGCAATGTGTCGAGCTGTCACCACTTCCACGATACGGATTTCATGAATTCAGATTTGTGCTGAAAGAAATGTGAGGCAATTGTCTGGTCGGCAAAAATTGGTTATATGATTGACAGATATAAAACGCTATAATTGACGGAAACAGATTTCCTTGTGGGGATCAGAGTTGACTGGAACAGCGTCTAGACAAAAATAAAAAAATAAAAAAAAATAAAGATATTCCAAAAGCAGCAGCAGCATCATCATCTTCTTCTTCTTTCTTAGTGTTGTGGATTCCGAGATGAAATTCAGTCTCCAATGAATGACAAACGCAGGAATTAAAGAAATTAAATGTATTTACACAATAATACAATGGCTAATACTGTTAGTAAATCCAGTAACGCGGTTAGTAGCAATATAGCAATAATATATAAAATCACTACAAAAATAGCCATTTTGTTTCAACACTTCTAGTGTCTTATCAAGTGATGCTGTTGAACGTAGAATAAAAGGTTTTTAAAGGTTCAAATCAATCAAACATCCCTCGCTAGGGGACAATAAGCTGTTACATAAGTTGGAATAATCAATCAAAATACAAGTATACAAGAATTCAAAAAACTTGACAATGAACTTTGGTTTTAATAATTATTTAATGCTTTAATGTTAGGGTTAGACTAAAATAGAATTCATTCTAACTAATAAATGTTAAATTATACTATAAAACTTAGAATTAAAAATTGACAATTTTAAATTTTAAATTTAATCTATATTAAGTTTAAAATTATAAAATTACTGAGGAAAAAAGAAAAAATACGTATATTTTTCTATTTATTTTGTTTTATTGAAATTAAGTTGGAATAAACGTTAAGATCAAATGTTGCTCTGAACTTCATGACAACATAAATACATTTGAAACAAAAACATTGGCAATGGAGGATGAAATCTTGCAAAAGACAATACATACACAATCAGATTATAATACACAAACACGCAGACGTATTTAGATATATACAGACACAAAAAAGCGACGAGACAGGAAATATCTCCACGACCCTAAAAAAGAAAACAAAAAAAAAACGATAATATACATACACAATAAAAGGTACACACAAGTGACCATACACACAGACACCGACAAAGACACGAAATATTTAAGTTATATATATATATACCACCAGTTCTTGCACCATCCACCTGGGTATTAGAAATCGATACCTCCTTGTTGACTCCACAATATTCCTTGCTGTTTGCGTGGTCACACAATATTTTGGAAGTGTGATTATTTAAGCAAAAAAACAAAAAAAAAAACAAAAAAAAAACACAAAAAAAAACAAAAAAAAAACAACAAAAAAAAGGAGAGGGGCGATTCCAAGTAGTATTCCATTGTATAAATATTATCAGTACAGCTATTGATTAATTTTTCTCAAATGTGCTTGTGCGCAGGATTTTTCGGACGTTAGCTCCATGAAGGTCGAATGCTAAATTTGCAGACAGGTGTGTCGATGTGACCGCATATTACGCCAACTATTGATTGATGGAAGGAAAATCAAGTATAACGATTTCACCCTGAATTAATTCACTGAATTTTAATGTGTGTAACTTGTTGGGCACATCGGTAGCTGTCTTTAACAATAATGTTGGAAAACAAAGATCAATTTTCGTAAATTTTATGACAAGCAAATCCATCTGCAGGATTTTGGAGCTACACAATCTTCAGAACGAACACCCAACGATTGCCTACAAATAAACGAGTATTTGTGGCCATTTTAGGGTCGACAATTTTTTTTTTTTTTTATCATTCATGCCATGTCGATGATATTCGTTACCAAAGGGGAAATAGTTTTAAACCAGAGTAAAGTCACTTTTACTCAGAAAATCATTGTCAGCAGAAATGCATTGGACACACAATGAGGAAAGAGAGCTTGAAGAATTAGACACTCACTGGACATACAAACATATAACGTTGTTCGTATCAGCCAAATTCGATAAAGTACGTTGGATATATATATATATATATATATATATATATATATATATATATATATATATATATATATAAAGAAATATAGTATTAAGGTGTGCTATATTTATAGAATAAAATGCTCAGTATCAGAGATAGATTGCGTGTGTAAATAAATAAAAAGTGAAATAGAAGTCAACAAGGCGACAGTCTGTTTCATGTATAAATATTATCAGTACAGCTATTGATTTCTCAAAAATAGCAGGATTTTTGGCATGAAGTCGAAATATAATATCTATTTCGATGAAGGTCAAGTATAATGATTTAGAATTTACAATCGTATTACGCCAAGGACACGATTGCATAGTCTTCTTCAATATGACAAGCAAATCCATCTGCAGGCATTGAAACGGTGATTCTATGTCAAAGGGAACCTTTTACTTTTTATTATTTATATATATATATATATATATATATATATATATATATATATAGATAGATAGATAGATAGATAGATAGATAGATAGAATATTAAGAAGCATAGATAGATAGATAGATTGTAAAGAAACAGAAAGGTAAACAGACAGCTAGCTATATATATATATATATATAGATAGAGATAGATAGATAGAATATTAAGAAGTATAGATAGATAGATAGATTGTAAAAAGAAACAGAAAGGTAAATAGACAGCTATATATATATATATATATATATATATATATATATATATATATATAGATAGATAGATAGATAGATAGATAGATAGAAACAAACAAACAAAATGATAGAGAGAGACAGAGAGATTCGAACTTGGTATTGCATTCACACATATATGTTCAACGTTTTTAAACAATTGTTTATAGCAGAGGTTATAATATATATATATATATATATATATATATATATATATATATATATATATATATATATATATAGGGTGCTATGGGTAAATGCCGCAATTTTATATTTTTATGCGCGTTATTTTTTTTGATTTTATCGATTGTACAGTGTTGTAGGGTCAGTTGTGAGAAAAAGAGCACCATAACGCAATTCACTGCGCCAGAAATTTGGATATGACATGCTGCACTTCTTGGCATTTGCACCGGAAGCTCCAACACGGACATTTCAGGGTGTTTGCGTGGCATTCTGAGTACAGTTCAGACGATTCGGAAAGAGTTGGATGAGTCGAATTGTGATTACGAAGGCACGGCAGCTCGGAAAAAAATCACTGATCCTTCGGATAAGAAAAGAACTCCCGAATTTCTTGGTGAGGGCATCAGACTCAACATGGAGGCCTACATCAAGTTCCTTGAGGAGGCAGTGCTGCCCTGGGTCAAGAGGGTGGCCTCTGGAAAAACCTATATCTCGAATCTGCACGATGCTACACAAGCAGAAGAACCCAGTCATGGCTGTCAGATAATTTCTGCTGCCACATCACCCCCCTTACATCTGGCCACCTAACCCCTCAGATCGTAAACACCTTGATTACGATGTGTGGGGTGGAGTTGAGCGAGAGACAAAAAAAAAAAACTGAAGGCAAGGATTATTGTGACATCATTCACCAACTTCAACAAACAGGCCTTCCAGAAGAGTTGCAGGAGATTCCGAAGTCGTTTCGGGCCATAGTTGAAGCCAATGTCGATTTTATTAAATACATTTACTCTTTACGCTTTCAAGATATTTTAGTGTAATTTTGGTAAATATATCTGTTAAAATGAGATTTCAGAGTTATTTTCTTTTTTTGCGTAATTTAGACAATTTATCGATCACAACCTGTACACACACACACACACACACACACACACATACACACACAGACACACACAGACAGAGCATTCCCACCGTAATGGATAGCGGGTTGGATTGAGGAATCGGAGAGCCGAGTTCGAATTCCAGTCGGATCCATTATATTCACTTACGTGCTAATACCATTGGGAAATGTGTGAATCCTCTTCTTCTCCCTCCAGCTATGGGTAAATAGCAGGACAGACCGGGTTCTATAGCCTTGGATGGCAACTGATCTAGGAGAAGGACAACTCTGAATTCAAAACCTGCGGAGGATCATTTGGGGAGCTTGTGGCACGTAGTGCACCAGGTCTCTGAATTCGACCCTTCAAAAAGTGTGGCTGGTCCTGCACGAAACCTTCACCACTATAATCAAATCTCATGTGCTGTTGTCGGGCTGTCGGTTTCCTAAGAACTGATCTGCATGACCGTCATATGTCGAATTCGACGGGAGAGTCGAATATATATATATATATATATATATATATATATATATATATATATACTGAATTAAAAGTGCAGGGGAAGGCAGCGGGTCACCTCCCTGTGGAAAAGAAGCTGGGATGCTTGGCAAAGGGACAAACGTTGTTAACAGTTACAATAGATAGGAGGTTGTGGAGAGTCATGATCGCCCATCTCCTGAATGGATATGGTACGAAGAAGAAGAGGAGGAGGAGCAGCTACTGACCCCACTGTCGAGGTGTAATATTTGAAAATGTTCTGGTGTTGCCTACCGGATAAAAACTATACAAGGACACTGTCCTGATTTTGTGCCCATGGCGGCAGCTGACAGTTGATCGTAACTGGGATCTTTTTCTTAATAAAGATAGGGAGTCCAGGTGCTGCAAAGTCTGATATACATGTTCCTGGGAAGGTGGGTGGAGTTAGGACCCCCCGACCCACCAATTAAATCAATGAGTGGGCGGTCTTTCGTGTTGGTATCACAAGCAGACAAGCACATGGGTTTCCAGAAAAAAATTCTTTTGTTTTCAAAAAGGATAAGCCCGCCTTTAAGAAGAACACAATGAGTGTTTGATAACGTCTTTTCTGTAATCATATTTTTTTAAATCATTTCACCTAAGGCAATAAAGCCACTAAGACGCATGGAGTTACTGAGTGTGAGAAAATATGAGAATAAGAAAACATTAAGGAGAGAGAACAAAAAAAAAAAGAAGGAATTAAGATGACAGATGATAACGATTGGCATTGCATTTCAATTTTTGAAGATCAACGCTGGCTGGGAATCAGGAGGCCGGAAGAGATTTCCACAAGTGAGAAGTGCGAGAGAACGTATGAGATATCGTGTTACGGCGCACTCACATAGACAAATCTATGACTATAAAAAAAATCACAAATTATTCAAAAGCAAATATGGAATCAACTACTTATGGTAAATTCAGTAAGTACTTGCAAATATTTGCATTTCCTTAGAAAATGTGCAAATATTCCGTGAGGATGAATAATTTTGTCCACAGCTATCTAACACACTCTATCTCTCCCCCTCTCTCTCTCTCTCTCTCTCTATATATATATATATATATATATATATATATATATATATATATATATGAAAGTGTAGGAGAACGAACAGTAGGATTATAGCGTTCAAAACATTAATTTAAAAATAGTACTCAATGCACAAAGTAGGGCCGTAAATATTTATTATATTATTCAGTGTTACATTAGAACATGCACATATCCACTACAAAACTGTACATTTTTCTTTCAACCTCAAAAAAGGGAAAACCTTTATTAGACGTCTCATCAGGTGGGGAATTATGGTGTTAGTCTGTAATTCCCCACCTGATGAGACGTCTAAAACAAAAATGTAAATTTTGTAGTGGATATGTGCATGTTCTAATGTAACACTTCATAAGATAAATAAATGCACACACACACACACACACACACACACACACACACACACACACACACACATATATATATAGTTGTGGACATTTTTTATTTGTGAATTTATTAATTTTAATCGCGTTCCAACTTTCCCCTCCTCACTCGTTTGTATTATTATGTGTCTTGATTGTGTCTGTTGTTACGAGGATGCATTTCTATAATAAGGGATTCCTTTTGTTATTACAAAATGTTTTCATTCATGAAGTAGTTGTAAAATAGAGAAATTAGAAATAGAATGTTTGGAAGATTCTAGATCATTCTAGTATATTCGAGAAAAATCTAGATGATTCGAGAAACATCTAGAAATATGCAAATTAGGTGTTAGCCCCTATAAAAATGGGATTTTGGAAAAGGGTTGTCAGTTGATGAATGGAAATTTCTGCTGTTATCAACTCCGGCTTTTGATTCAAGGACTATTATATCCAGCCGAAAGAATCTCTATAAAAAGTTGCCGACCAACCAAAACCCAAAAGAGAATTTCGTGGAACAAAGTTGGTAAATAGAATTTTGACTAATTTTCATTGACCAACCTAAAAAATTAATATTTATTTACACACCTTTGTGGATTTCCAAATATAGCACTTAGATTACTTCACTAGCCCTAAAAAGTGATAAAGATATTTGATTCCCTTTCCTTCTTCCTCGTAACACTCCGCCAGTAACTCTTTGTTTTCTGTTTTGTAGGCCACAATTGTTTATCCTGTATATATTTTATGTTCTGTTTTAGTAAATTAAATATTTGTTTGTGATTTAGCTCTGTGTTGTGGTAAATCATTTTTTTTCCTTTGTTACAATTATCAACACGTAACACTGTATATCGCTATCGAATACCTTTTGAAAAAGTGTTGGTCGAAATGATCCTAAAGGTACAATAATGACGTCTATTTTGTTCAAGTATATATATATATATATATATATATATATATAGATAGATAGATAGATAGATAGATATTCGAACTTTCACATTTTACTTTCATAAGAATTATTAATATTCAGGACAGCAGAAGAAATAAAATACTATTTAAAATAAACAGAGCGTCTACTCAAATATGGGTATCCACGAAAAATAACATTTAATTGGTAAAAAATATGTTGGATTAATACATCAAGACCATCATTACTTTAGAAATTGTTTTGTATACGTTTCGGATACGAAACTAAGGAATTACTAACTTTCGGGAATCTGGAATGAGAAAGACGTATTTACACCCTCGTGCTAATTAATTGAAACAAAACGAATAATTCCGTTATTATTTACGTTTTTCTCGTATTTTTCCAATGAAACATGACCCAGTTCACATGTTAGTACTTCGTATGTCCATTCCATGAAGTCGTTCCTTGCAGATTGACCACAGATTTTCGATTGGATTTAAATCTGAAGAGTTTCCAGGCCGGTCTATAGTACTTTGATTTACTCACTGGTAAGGCTTGCCAGTGTGTTCGTGCAGCCTTACAATTTTCATATGCTTATTTGTAGTAACGTCCATCGCAGACAATGGCTGTAAGACAACTAATTGACAGTCAGGAGAATAGTGTCTGGGTGTGATGATGCTATGATGGCGCAATATTTTCAAGGCCAAACAAATTTCATCATACACCCCCCAAAAAAATTCATATTACTGCACACCACTGCAAATGACCTAATCTGAGGAAAAATAGAAATTGATTACACCCTGTCACTCCAGTGGGTCTAAAACTGACTGTATGGGGAAAGAAAGAAAACTAAAGCAGTTGTTTCAATTAACTTGCACAAGGATATAAAGCCAATGTACAGCTTGCATAATCACAATGTTGTTCATAACCGTCGAATTGGTTTAAGCAGGTCGGATATATATATATATATATATATATATATATATATATAGAGAGAGAGAGAGAGAGATTGAGAGAGAGAGAGAGAGAGAGAGAGAGAGAGAGAGAGATGATAGATAGATAGATAGATAGATAGATAGATAGATAGATATTTTAATCGCCTCAAACAAGGCAATAAACCCATTAAGAGACAAAGGGTTACTGGGTGTGTAAATATTAGAAAACAGAAGCATTTTTAATGAGCGAAAGCAAAAGAAGAGTAATCCGGCAGGCAATAGATAGCGATTGACATTCCATTTAAATTCTTGAAGATCAAAGTTGGCTGCAAGCCACGGAGCCGGCAGAATGTTTCACAAGCGAGAAATTGCGAGAAAAGAAACCGTTAGCATAAAACTTACGGTTGCACATAGCCAACTCAACTGTAAATTGATGAGAGTTCATCGCCAGTGTAGCACTGCACTTTTTGTTTTAGTAAAATCCAAGTTGCAACCGAGACGAAAAAATTAAATGCGAATCAAAATGTTTTTTTTTTAATGTGTTATTGTCAATGGATGCAAAATTTGGAGTGTGCAGTCGCAAAGCTAATGTTGAATTTTTTTTTTTTAAATTAAGAGAGTGCGTTTCTTACTAATATGGCAATTTGAGAATTTATTGTTGTAGGAGTTTATATGGCATGAACTAAAAGCCAAATAATTTCCATTCCTGAGGATGACTGAATGTACAGTTGAAAGTATTAAACTTGCGTATTAAAAAAGACCATACAGCTTGTAATTATTAAAAACAAGGGTCATAACATTCATCGAGTGATTTATAGGTTAATGCAACTTTAAAATTTTATTTGCAAAAAGGATTTCTCCATTTTATATCATTATCTTTACTAATCTACTTTTTTGTATGAATGATTCATTGTAATATATATATATATATATATATATATATATATATATATATATATATATATATATATATATATATCATAATGAAAGAATTTATACAAAGAATTAAATAGCAATGTTAATGTGAATAATGGCGAAGTCACTTCACTAACAAGACTTAATGAAACATTTACTGACTATCAGTTTCTTGAATAATACGATCCTTATATTCGAGTTGTTGTCAGAGGGAAGGCACATGCCAAGTACTTTCGACAATTTCAAATTGTCATCTTCAAGGTGCAATTTTCCCAAGCAAACACTAAAAAAAATATGTGTAGACTGAAAGATTTTTTTAAAAATTATTGTGACACTATTTAGCTATGGTAATTGCCTAACTATTAAGCATGGAAATTAAATACTTAAGGCGAGAAAGAGCTATAACGAAAGACATACCGAGCGACATTATTATTATTTTTTTTTTGACAAAAGAAAAATGGGTAAAGATTTTATTTTCATTTACGAAGAAAGATATTTTTTTCGCAGAAGACAGAAAATTCGTAAAAGAAGCGGGTTTCGGAATTTGTCAGAATTAATTAATGTCATGGCATGACAAAGAAAACAGAATTCTAAAAGATAAACAAAACTGGGCCAAGCATGCGACCGAGAAGGAATTTCAGTGAGGCCACCCTAAAAGATTGACCACTAATTATCTTTCGGAGATATCATTTGGTTTTGGTTTTTGCGTCCAGTGAAGAGACCCATCTGTTGTATGTCCGGATCTTGTCATGATAAAGAGAGTGAAGTACAAAGAGAAACAGAATACGGATAAAGAATAACAATCTGTTACATCCGTAGCAATAATAAAAATTTCAATTCGGTCAGCTGCATAAAAGTAGAATTTATCGGAATTCGGTTATCTTAAAAAAACCGACGAAGAAAGCCATTGTTACTACCTGTTCAAACTGTTAACGACAGACTTTCTGTCACCGCGAACGCGCGTCTAGGAATATTGAGACGAGAAAAACAATGAGGTTTAGTTTCCAAATGGAGACGACCACCCAGTTGATTGTTGACGAGCGAATTCTGCTAATGAATTCCAGGTGACCCCAAGTTAAGATAAGAATTTAATGGTCGCAAGGTGCAATTCATAAGAATTCTGGCCGATTTTTTCTTTGGGTGATAATTGTAAACTGAGGCCAGTCTAGCCACACCCACACTGCCGAGCGTTCATTGGCTGAGTGGTGGCGTGAGTAATGGGCGAAGGTAAACATAAGATGGGAAACTTGTTGACGCCCACTGAAGGGATTGGTATGAGATACCAATATGAGAAAGGAAGAGTTAAGGAGAATAATTCTCCTGCGACCTCTCCCCACAGAAGGGGGAGAACCCCTCTAGAACAGAAAGTAATTGACTTCCAAAAATGGGAAGTGATAAATTTTCCTGTCCGAAGAGAAGAGAATCTTATTGGGGATTGGGAATTATCGAAGAACCCAAACCACGACAGGTCCCATCCCGGTTTTGGTCGGCGTCCATATAAACGAACGACCCCAGACAGTTTCCGACACAGTTTCACTGTTGAGCTCGGAGACCAGCCTCGCAGGAGCTGACCGAAAGATTTCCACGCATTCCGACTTAGACTTCTAACTAAAAGCAATTTTTTTTAAAATGAAGAACGACTTAGACTTACACCACCAAAGCAAGTTTTAACGAATATCGCCTGAAGATACCAAAAAGCAGTTTATTTAAAAACAACTTAAAATATCAAGACTCGTTTAAGAAACGCAAAAGTGTCACGAATCCATAGAAGCGGGTTGGGAAAAAGACGCACTCCTGTATTCAGCAGACAGATAAAAAGATACTTGTTATTTTTCAACACATTTGAACCTCTTGAGTTTATTTCATTATTTTTCTTTTACCTACACTTTTGCGGTATCACCATTGCCCCGGATTCAGCTTGCACTACGGCCCGACGCCTGATTGATTTCGTCTACCTAAGATCAAATCACAACGTGGGTAGGTTAGAATAGAGATCAAAGCAGTTACTTCGGTAACCAGACGTTTGAGGCGAGCTGGCAACGGCAAAGCTGATATCGAATCTAACCAGACATCGACCGCGACCAAGACAAACAGAGGGGTTAGTCTCACACATGGTTCCGTGATAAACCAGATTTTCATCCAAGCCAGCCAAAGGTTAGATTGTCACAGATGGTGCTGCAATCAGCCCAGGGTTAGAGAAGGGTCACATTATGCTATTTATTGACATTTGAATATATATTTTAGAGCGTGCGTCTGAAGCTATTATGCAAATCACATAAACCTCGAGTTTGGTTTCAGCAATTTTTGTCAAATTTTAATCTATTAATTTCGTTGTGTTAAATTTTTAGGTAGTTTCAAAATGTATTATTAAAGTTATTGGATTTATTATTAAAACAGCGTTCTGAAGTTATTATGCAAAACCAGAAAATCATTTTTTACTTCAATAAAATTTTAATAAAATCATCAGCAATTGATCAACACTTATAATAGAACAAAACAAACATATATAAGTCTTTGAAGAATTTACAACTTAATATAGTGATCCTTCTTTTCTCAGTAACTATTATGCATTAATTTTGATATTTTTTTTTACCTCAGCAGGTTCAATTTTTGACACAAAGGTTTTAATTGCTTCTGAAAAGCCTATTTTGCAGTTATATTGTTTGCCATCTTCACAATTGACCATAGATTTTCAATTGAATTCACTCCATGCAAGGAAGTAAAGTCAGTAAGGCACAAGAGGTTACAGAGTGTGTAAGAATTAGGAAAAGTAACATTAATAATGAGCAGGAAGAGGAAAGAGTGATCAGGAGGATAGTAGATAGCGATTGACATTGCATTTAAATATTTGCAGATTAAAGTTGGCGGCAAAGTATGCAGCCGATAAAGAGTTCCACAAGCGAGATGTATGAGAGAAGAAACTGTTAGCATAGAATTTACGACTACACTTGGCCAACTCAACTGTAAATTGATGGGATCTCGACGCCAGATAAGTACTGCACTTAAATTTAAAAAATAGTCTATGTACTATAGTGAAGAGCTCATACGAAAAATTACCATGAAACTAGTTATAGAAAAGACATAGAAGAGAGGTAACCTTACGGCGGTGGGAAAGTGACTGGAGCTGAGCCGCCAGATACAGGCTAATAATATTGCTGATTCTTCTTTGGATTTTATCAAGGAGCTCAAGGTAAACCGCAGAGGCACCGGACCATATGTCGCAGAATATTCTCATGGATATATATATATATATATATATATATATATATATATATATATATATGTGTGTGTGTGTGTGTGTGTGTGTGTGTGTATGTGTGTGTGTGTGTGTGGTAACTTTGGATTTTTATTCTATTTAATTTATATGCTCTGTTATAATAAATACATTGAGCTCTTTTTCTTGTGAATCAATTTTAATATTTTATATTATTAGGATTCAGTTGGATTATTTACCAGCGGATCATTACATATATATATATATATATATATATATATATATATATATATATATATATATATATATATACGAGGGATAGCGAATAGCTCTCCGGCCAATAATACATATTTCTCAGCTAAAACCATTTGAAATCATTTAAAAATGATTAGAGAGGAGAAACTAAATCATCAAATCAAATTAATTCATTATTATTATTTCCTTTGGTTTCTGATGCATACACATTTATTTGTGGGTCCCAACCAGAGACCTAAGGCCAGAAATGGCTTCATGGTCTTTTCCACTGAGCATTTTTGTAAAAAAAACAACAACAAAAAACTAATATCACACATATTTTACATCGATAAAACACATCATAGTGTGTGAACTGTACTTGTGAGCACATTTTTTAAAAATTTCTTTAAGGCATGGCTTATTAGGAATCCCTTTAGTGAGTCCATCGGAAGCTTTATTATTATTATTATTATTATTACCTGCCGACGAATGTTTTTCATTTATTTTAGCTTTCTTCAAAATAACTATACAATTAATGTCGATATTGTGACAAGGTTGAAATAATGCAATTAAAACTAACAAACAAGATTCTAAGTAAATAGAAAATGTATCCTTTTCTTGCATAAAACACACACACTCTCATATTGTACAAACAATATTACAAAAGATGAATTAGTTGAAAGTAGAGATTTTATTGCTTTCTTGCCATTCATTCTACCCTTCTTCTATGGATTACAATTTTCTTTCAATCATTTGAATAATTTCTTATACATACCTTTTTTCTTCTCTAATTGGGAAAATATTCAAGAGGATTTTCTTTGAATTCTCTAAAAAGCGAATACTTAAATTTATGATCGGTCTAATTTGATTGAATGGATTAATTTCTGTGAACTTCTTCAGCTTTTGTTTAAGTAAATCTGCATTTTCATCATAAAAAAAACTTGATCCTATAAGGTGAGAGTTGTTACACTGATTTTTGTCATGTGGTCTTTTTTATTTTGTCCTTCCCTCAATATCAATGAATGGACATACTCCAATCTTACCTGTTTTCTCATTTTAACTATTAGATTCATTTCAAGATATGTTAATATTTTCTCAGCTAACATTAGTCTTACACAATAGTAGGATATTTGATAAGGAGCGGTTCCTCTCTTTATATCACGAAATATCACTCATCGTTAGAGTTAATAGGTAGAAATCTATATACACCCCCCTACACCAAAAAAAACTTCAGTTCATCATCGAGAAAGATGCCGATTTCTAGGAGGATGGAGATGACAAAAGGTATCTGTCTATATTTCTGAGATGAGGTATTATGTACACTATTTACATTATTCGGACTATTATCCTCATCTTTGTTGCCATATTTATTACAACGTTTCGGCCGTTGTACGCTCCGGCCTTCTTCAGGTGGTTGTAATGTCGAACTGGAGTAGACTGTTCTAGTTTTACGTGCATGATTAATGGATGTCAGTTATCAGTTATCTCCTGTTAATTCCCCTCTCCAAGTTCTCCACTGCCTTAACCGGGCATTGAACTCACACTCTATGGGTTCTGTCACTGGATCTAACTAACGCCTTTATCCACTGTGCCATGTGTGTATGAATTTCTGGGTATTATAAACCTAATTTCTTTAGCAATCATTTTTTGCCAGTGCTCATATTACAATTTTTGCTGTTATCATAACATGTTTTTACCAGAGCTCATATTGCAATTTTTGTTGTTGTTATCGCTTTTCTCTGGCACTCCTTATTACTGGTTCCCATATTGTATTCGTTTCTATGTTTGGTCGGCTCAGGAGATTTTTGTGGCCTAGCATATGTGCTGATTCCTTAATCTCCTAGAACAATCTACCCCAGTGAGCGAAATAAATGGTTCAGTTTGACATTTCAGCCACCTGAAGAAATTCCGGACCGTATAGCGGCCGAAACGTTGTAATAAATATGGCGACAAAGATGAGGAGAATAGTCCGAATAATGTAAATAGTGTCCAATCTTGCCTGTTTTCTCATTTTAACTATTAGATTCATTTTAAGATTTGTTAATATTTTCTTTTCAATTCTGTTAACAATTTGTTTGACCAAGAAGATCAAATGAACGTAAATCACAAAATTCCTGTTTTTGCATACAAATGCTTATTGTTCATATAACTACATCATTATAAAACTGTTACATAATAATTGGCTTAACAATTGCTGTTCTTCGCCCAACGTACATGTTTCACTTAGTGCCCTTTAATCAAAGATGTTACTTTGTTTTCATGTCTTTATTCAATGAGTTCTTCATATTCTGTACATTTTTGTCTGCTTATATTTGCAACAGCAGTTTCTTCAAACATTTTCTTCCTGTCTAATCCACTTGTTTATTATTCTTTTAATTTTTATTTTTTAATTTTCTAGTGATCGGGGAAACATCCCCTTGGGAGTCTGTTCCACATGGGCAGTGGTTCGCAGGAAGAAGCTGTTCGAGTGGAACTTACTTCTCAAAAAGGGAATACGGAAGGAACGTGAATGGGTTTTGGCTACAATGGAAGTCTCATGGCGGGTCCTACCCGTGAAGATTAGAACAGGCGGAATCAAAGAATATAGTTCATCTGAGCACTTTCCATGGACGTAGCGATAGAGCCGTAAGACGCTTTGGGGATCTATTTTGAATTCTATCGACACGGAAAATGAGGACTGCTGTTTTGTTGTTTCTGAAGATCTGTAATCAAATCTTTTCATTATTCCTTATATTTTCAAACAATCATTATTTCTACGAATGATCTTATCTCTAACCCAGCCATCAGTTTCAACCAATGTAGCTCTAAATTCATTATTAAATATTACTGCCAATAAATCACTTGTATATGTTTGTTATTGGTTCCGTTGTAGGTGTTGATCAGTTGTTGATGATTTTGCCTTGTTATTGAAGTAAAAAATTATTTTCTACTTTTGCATCATAACTTCAGTCTGCAATTTTTATAATAAATCCAATATCATGAATAAAACATGGTGAAACTGCCTAAAAATTTAACTCAAGTTATGTTTTGACGAATAAATTAATAGACTAAAATTTGAAAAAATTGTTCAAAGCAAACTCGAGTTTTTTTGTTTTTTTTTAAGCATTTCACCCCAAGCAAGGCGGGGAGCCACTAGGACGTAAGGGGTTACAGAAAATAGGAAGATCAGATAGGAGTGATAGAAGAAAGGATGAGGGTAGTAGATAGATTAAGGCAACTGGAGATGTCGATTGACATTACACTTGAATAGCTGGAGATTATAACTCTCAGGGAAACAGGAGAAGGGAAGAGAGTTCCACAGGCGAGAGGTGCGAGACATGAAGCTATTAGAGTAGAAGAGACGGCTACATTTAGGAGTTTCGACAGTGAAGGGGTGAGAGCGGGATGCCAGCCTCGTAGGGCGCTTGAACTCATGAAGTTTGGGAACCAGCGTATGCAGTTCCTCGGAGCAATTTCCATGAAAGTATTTATAGAACAGACAGAGGGAGGCGACGGTGCGTCTGTGAGAAAGTGACTGTAGACGAGACGCCAGGGCAGGGCCAACCATATTGCATATCCGCTTCTGGAGCCTATCAAGAACCCCGAGGCAAACAGAAGGGGCGCCAGACCATATATGGCAGCAATACTCCATGCAAGGGCGAATTGTGGATTTGTATATCTGGAGGATCGACTCAGGGGAGAAAAACTTCCTAGCGCGGCTCAGGGAGCCAATTATGTGATATGCATAATAACTTCAGACGAACGCTTTAAAACATATATTCAACTGTTAATAAATAGCATAATTTTTAAAAAATCTTTTGATCTACACATATTTCGTCTTTGTGTTTACCTATGTATGGGAAAAAATTGAGCCCTGAAGATGATAATTTGAAATTGTCGAAAGTACTTGGCCTGTGTTTTTCATCTGACAACTTGAATATAAGGATCGTATTATTCAAGGAATTGATAATCAGTTAAGGACTAATTAAGTCTTGTTAGCGAAGTGATTTCACCATTAATCACATTAACATTACTAATTAATTCTTTGTATAAATAGCTTTTTTTGTGATATAAAATATAAGCTTCACACTCTAATATATTTACGAAAACCGGATCCCCAGTACGTAATAATCAGAATCTTAAATTGTGTGGAAAACTACTAAGACATTTTACTCTATTAATTGAATTATAATTAAGTCCATGTCACTTTAACTGAAAAACACATATAACAAGAAAATTTCGTGGTTTTATCACTTTTCAAAATTCAAACAAAATTCTCTCTTTATTGATTTGAACGAAAACTCTAGCGTCGCGGCATCGCACGTTCCAAAACATATATTTATCTGTGAATAAATAGTATAATAAAAATATATATCTTTCGGTCGACACATATTTCGTCTGAGTGCCTATGTATGGGAAAATTGCGCCTTGAAGATGACAATTTGAAATTATCGAAAGTACTTGACATGTACTTCTCCGCCCAATTTACACATTTCTTTGTGATGTTTAATTAACGATGTTAATTTGCTTGTTTTCATGTCTTTATTCAATGAGTTCTTCATATTCTGCACTTTTTCTCTGTTTACATTTGCAACACCAGTTTCTTCAAACACTTTCTTGCTGGCCAGTCCACTTATTTATCGTCCTTTCAATATTTTCTGAAATCTCTTTTGTGACATTCTTAAAGTCAGATCTTTTTCGTTTTTATTTTGCCAATATTTTCACTTTCTTTTTTTTCAATGTCTCTTCTGTAATCTGTTCAGCTTTGCCAGAATTTCCAAAATTACGTTGTCATCACTGAATAACTTTACATATCATATTTCTCTTTTGAGCTTATATCTATCTCATGAGCCATTGAAATCTTTATATATTTAAAATTAAAGAAATAAACATTAATAACTATAATGTGAAACAGATTTATATACAGTATAAAGAACTAAAATTGAGTTGATTAATAAAGTTTTACAATCGCAAAATTGAATTGTAAATATTACTAATGAAAACAAATAAGCTGAAATTCAAATGATACATGCTTTATGTAAATGTATATCCTGAAGATTTTATTAATATCAATTAATATCAATTTTATTACGAAAACATTGACTTGCATAATAAAATCGAACACATAATTACCTAAATTTGAGGAAACTTCATATGAACTCAGTTTCTAGAGTGAGTTAATGTCTCCCTCTGTTCCGTTCTATATAAGTCAGCCATATCTATATCTGGCTGTTAATATCTATCTATCTATCTATCTATCTATCTATCTATCTATCACAGTCTGGTGATTATCTACTTATCTATTGCAGACCTCTCAATCTATCTATCTCAGTCTGTTTATATCTATCTATCTATCTATCTATCTATCTATCTATCTATCTATCACCGTTTGGTCATTATCTATTTATCTATTACAGTCCTCTCAATCTATCTATCTCAGTCTGTTCATTATCTATCTATCTATCTATCTATCTATCTATCTATCTATCTATCACCGTCTGGTCATTATCTATTTATCTATTACAGTCCTCTCAATCTATCTATCTCAGTCTGTTCATTATCTATCTATCTATCTATCTATCTATCTATCTATCTCATCCTGTTTAATATCAATTAATACCAATTTTATTGGGAAAATCATGACTTGCATAATAAAATCTAACCTAGTGTATTTGTTGATTAATCAGTAAAATTACATCCAATTTTTCAAAAGAATGTTTTCTACACCCAAATTCTGGGTCATAATGGAGCTAAAACTGAGAAACCAAACTTCCACCTTTGGAGCCAATGTTTTAAAACATTTATTATTTCTGAAGATCTGTAATCAAGTCTTTTCATTATTCCTTATATTTTCAGACTATCATTTTTTAACACAACATTTCAACTGCTGCATAGCATATCTACTTACATTGAGTTTATAGCATTTCGCTCAACAGATATCAATGAGTTGACAGGCTCTAATCTTAACTATCTTCTCATTTTTACTATTAATATGCGTCTTTGACACCTTTTTTAGGTGATTTTATTAAACTAGCGACGAAGAATCTGTCATAAACATTTGAAAGCAGAAAGTGACCCTAACCCCAGTCTCCGTCACTATTCGTTTTTTTTTCCAGGTCTACCCTCGACAGTAAAAGAGATGACATTCGCTAAGACAGTAAAAAGAAAAAATGAATGTCCCACCAACAGCTCTTTTTATTAAAGCTACGCTCTCTAAAAGATTAAATATTTTATTAAGACAAAATATATCGAAAGTATTCTAATGCCGGAATCTTCCACGATTCATTTTACGTCCACGATCATTCAATGTGTCTGCTTTCCTGAAGAAACTAAACCCGATACAAGAAGTAGAATATTTAAAAAGGCGAGCGATAAAAGTGAAAATAAAAACAGCAAAATCCATTATTTATATTAGTCGGACTATTGTCCTCATCTTTGTCGCCATATTTGTCACAACGTTTCGGCTGTTGTACTCTCCGGCCTTCTTCAGGTGGTTGGAATTTCGAACTGGACCCTTTATTTCGATCACTGGGGTAGACTGTTCTAGTTCCACGTGCCATGTTTGATGGATGTCAGTTATCAGTTATCTCCTGCTAATTTTCCCTCTGAAAGTTCTCCACTGCCTTAACCAGGAATTGAACTCACCTTCTTTGGGTCTGTCACTGGATCTAACCAACGCCTTTATCCACTGTGACATGTGTCCTTGAGGACACGTGGCACGTGGAACTAGAAGAGTTTACCCCAGTGATCGAAATAAAGGGTTCAGTTCGAAATTCCAACCACCTGAAGAAGGCCGGAGCGTACAACGGCCGAAACGTTGTGACAAATATGGCGACAAAGATGAGGACAATAATCCGACTAATGTAAATACTGTACATAATACCTCATCTCAGAAATATAGACAAAATCCATGTAAAGTGTCCAGAAATTAGTCGATCAGAATCCATCAAAAATATGCCAGACTCCCACGTCTTTTTTGCAAACCCGACAGAAAGCAGTAGAGTTTATCTGAAATATCTTACTACACGTACTCATCTTATCTTGCACCTTTTGATCCCCACTTATTTCAAGGCCTAAATAAATTATCTTAATAGGAAGAACTACAATTCTCTGGAAAAGTGTTATCACCACCTTCATTTCAGGTCATTTGAACAGAGGTTGAGGTTTATCCCTTGCTTCTTATTTAGGATTGGGTTTCCGGTTCCTTCTGACGTCTATTTCAACTCTATACTTCTAAAATTTCCACGTAAACCCTAAAATTTTATTTACTATTTTTATCTTTATTTTTTTAAATTTTCATCCTCAATAGTGACTAAATAGGTTCGCCTATCATCCAATTCACACTCCTCTCCGGCCATTTAAACAAAAGTAGAGTTTTATCCCTTGTTTCCTGTTTAGGATTGGATTTCCGGTTCCTTCTAAAATCTACTTTAACTCTATACTTCTAAAATCTTCGCCTAAACTCTGAAATTTTATTTACTATTTCTTTCTTTATTTTTTTATTTTCTTCCTTAATAGCGAGTAGACAGGGTTCGCCTATAGTCCGGTTCACACTCCTCTCCGGCCATTTGAGCAAAAGTAGAGGTTTATCCCTTGTTTAGGATTTAGTTTCTGTTTCCTTCAAAAGTCTACTTTGACTCTATACTTCTAAAATCTTCGCCTAAACTCTGAAATTTTATTTACTGTTTTTTTCTGTATTTTTAATTTTCTTCCTCAATAGTGAGTAGATAGGTTTACCTTATCGTCCGGTTCACACTCCTCTCTGGCCATTTGAACAAAAGTAGAGTTTTATCCCTTGTTTCTTGTTTAGGATTGGGTTTCCGGTTCTTTCTAATGTTTTTTCTTTCTTTTTCACTTTCAGTAGACCCTCACGTCTTAGTGGCATTATCGTCTTGCTTGAATTAAATTGATAAAAAAAAAGCAGGAGACAGCTGAGCGAGGTCGGCGAACACATCTAAATCTACCTAGTGTCTGTATCTTTAGCAGTTTTGGTGTAAAAATATAAGCGGTACTTTGTTTATTTCTCTGTTCCATATAAGTTCGATTCTATCGATAAATCTGTTATTACTCAGAAAAATTGCGTTCTAGTGACGAAATGTGTTACGCAGGATTTTTTTACATTTGTTTTTTTCAATATTGTCATCCAATTTATAGTTGTTCCTTTGATTGCAAAGAAGACTGTCTTGCAGTTACATCAAGGCATCCAGAGGTGACTCCGCAAACCAAGTCTGGACGAGCAGTCTGGATCAGTGGGCGCACAAGACGTCGATGATTGTGATAAATGGCAAAGTTGCACGGTGGGGCTCTTCTCTTTGTGTAGCGAGTTATTGGCCCTAGGGTTCTTCAAGCTTGCAAGCACAATCGGTTGGTATCACACACCTCTAGCTCATTTGGTTTCTGATCTAGCAACACCAGTGGGGGGTTAGTTTTGTAGAGTTCCTCTGGTCGGCCTTGACATCTACCACATAAGCAGCACTGCAAACGACGGGCATCTGGGAATGTGATGCTGCTTCATGCGGATGACGCTGCCAATGCATCGGACTTGTACCTGGATTTGATGCTAGTCGAGTTCCGCAAGATCCAAAATTTCGAGTTTTTCAAAATGTTGTCATTCAATTACATACGCACATATAACCCAGGAAGTTTACATTCTCACATCGTTGTCCAAGTTGTACAAAACCTTTAATTCAGCCGTCCTGGGTAAGACGATAAACTACATCTGCGTCCTGGGTATGACTGTAAACTACATCCGCGTCCTGGGTAAGACGTTAAAATACATCCACGTCCTGGGTATGACGATAAACTACATCCGAGTCTTGGGTATGACGATAAACTAGGTCCAACAACAGGGCCTCTGATCAGGAGGTTTTGAGGAGCGTGGAACTACCTCTTAATTGCTGGTGTACCCAGGTCCACTTTGACCTGGGGTGGTAGCACCTGTTAGCGTCCTAACTATGGGCAAACAGTTAACCCCTAAACTGGGTTTAAACCTCTTCAATACATTTTTTGACGAAAAATACATATGTCAGCAATACATTTTTGTAAATAATTATTATCAACCATATATTAGTATCAGCAATACATTTTTGTAAAAAAATATTACCAGTAATGAATTTTTGACAAAAAAAAAAAAGAAAAGAAAAGAAAGATTACCAGCTATACATTTTTGAAGGAAATATATTACCAGCAATAAAAATTGTCGGCATTAAATAACCAATTGAGGTTGATATGTCGTAAAACAAACCAAACCAAACCTTTAATTCAGTTACATAGTGAACTTTAAGGAATATGGAAAACTATTTTGTGTTTTGTTGAATGATTAAATTTTGTTAATTGCTATAATAACTTGTAATATTTATGTCAGATCACTCTACGAGGGCTGCTGGTACCACGTAACAGAATACTACGTTGGGCATGGATGTGTAATCGGTAACTAAACCAGTTCCCACATCAAGCTTTTATGGTGATGAGCAAGATTCAAAACAAGACCTATGAAAGAGCAGAAGGACCTTCGTGTAGGGTCAAAGGCCATCTGGCACAACGGGGTAGATTGGGATCCACAGTTATATATGCAGTCATTGCCGTGGGGTGACGCGTGTTTTCTAGACTGAATTTAACGACCAGAGAGGAGAGTTCCCTCGATGGACTCAACGGATTCGTCTCTATGACCAAGGTGATCCGTCAAGTCGGGGATTTGACCTAGAGAGGGACAGACTCCGCCAGGTCTATTTTTGTCCAAAACACGTTGCGCCTGAGTGCAGACCTGTCCAGCTTTCAACCCAGATATGTGAAAATAACTGGCCAGGTTCTCAGCTGAGCAGCGACTCTACGACCGCACCTGGTCAAAGAACTGATGATGATGATGACGATGATGACGATGATGATGATGATGACGATGACGATGATGATGATGACGATGATGATGATGTAATAATTTTGTCGCTGTTAGAATTGAAACTGTTGGGAGAGTTTTCTTATTAGGAAAAAATTATTATATCATTTACTGAACTAAAAACACTATTTATCTAAATTATCGCTTAATTAAATTAAAACATTTAACACCTCCAGGAAAAAAACTCGTTTTCTTAAGCAAGTCCATCACATCTTTCTTGCATCAATAAACTGAATCTAGCGAAACAGATTAAAAAAAAAACAACAACAGTTTAGCCATACGGTCAGACGAATCAATGTTATAATGCCACGTGATTTAAATATTTAAATTTGGGAAAAATGTCTGAAAATTGCTTAACATTATCAAAGCCGTTCAATGGAAGGATTGCATTCATATGAATATAACAATGTTTCAGCGTAACTTTAACGAAAATTTAAAAATAAAAAAAAGCCAAATGAAATACGTTTGACTTGACAGTTGCAAGCAAAAGAATATAAAATGGCGATTAGAAATGTCTGAAAATAAACGCTAAAGTATGACGTCATCTTTTCAATGAGCGTGACAACGCAGGATTCGAAAAGGACATTGCAGTCTCACATTGGAATGTTTAATTTGTTCGTTTTACAAAAAGAGGGAAAAATTTAAGACGCAAAAGTGAATAATGTAAGCGGGCGAATCGTTGAACGGAGACATATTTAAAAAGAAAAAAAAAACAGACTGAGACATATTAACTCCATAAAAGCTAATATGGATAGTTGTAAGATATAACTGTATTCTTACTTCTCGATGTAAGATTTAGGTTTATAGGGTTAGGCTGAAAATCTTTTATATGAAGTGGGAGTGGGCAGACTGACGTGATGTCTACACGAAGAAAAATAACCAGGAATATTTTCTTTCAAATAAGAATTACAGTAGAATCTTTATTGCAACATATTGCTTTTTATACTTAAAAGTTATTTTTTAGTGGATACCCATATTTGAGCAGACGTTCCGTTTAATTTTTAAACGGTACATTTATTTTTATCTACCGGCTTGAATATTCGAGAAATCTTAATAAAAATAGATATACGCTCTCCTGCAAGATTCGAACCTCCATCCCCCTTGGCAGGAGGAACCGTCTTTAAATTCAATATGCTCGGGACTGACTCAGTCACAGAGAGCGTCGCTGATCAGGCGAAGTCGACGAGCGCTTTATGAACGTAGCTGAGTCGGTCTAGAGCGCGTCGGATTTAATGATAGTTTCTCCTGAAAAGAAGGACGCAGGTTCGAATCCTACCGGAACGAGCACTTTTTTTTCTTAATTTTCATATTTTTGTCGGATTAATAAATAAATAAAAGTTATTATTTATTTCATGGCGTAAACGACCCCCCCGCAGGATTTTTATTTTAATAATCTACTCTTGAAGAAGATTCACGAATATACTTGAATTTGTATTTTTTTTTTTTTTTGCTTTTTTTATATAGAAAAAAGAACTATATAAAGAAATGATGTGTCGTTATGGTAACATGCGGCTTGCTCGCTTCGAGTGACCGAAGTGTTACCATAACAACGGATTGCTTATTATTAAGCAGTAATAACATATTTAGCAACCGATGTGTCAGTCTATTACGGCAGCGAGGGAAGTAAAGATGCAGAAAATATGCCCATTATATATGTAGAAGTTGTGCACCAACCTTGTCCTACTCCGAAGCAATTTCATGGTGAGAAACAAAAACCATCAGTCTACAAATTTCCAGAGAGACCATTGAGAGTAGAAGACAAACCCCTGAACTATGTAAAGTCTTTCGCCTATCTTGGTAGCAAAGTCAATTACAGTGGAACTTTAGATGATGAAATCATGCATCGGATTGATAAGGCTACCAGTGCTTTCGGCAAACTTCGCCATCGCGGGGTATTCGAATGGATCCGAAAATTCAGGTTTACAGAGCTGTTGTACTTGCCATCCTTTTGTATGGCTCAGAGTCGTGGAATCCATACAGGTACCATATACGCCAGCTAGATGTTTTCCATAAAAGCTGTCTGCGTGCAATCTGTGGAGTTAACCTTCAAGATAGGACATCTAACGTAGACCTGTTTAACAGGTGTAATATTGGAGGAATCGAGACTTTGCTCATACAGTCTCAGTTACGGTGGACTGGTCATGTCTTGAGATTGTCTGATGACAGGATACCCAAAATCCTAATGTACAGCCAGTTAGATCAGGTCTCAGGAATGTAGGACGCCCATGGCTAAGATACAAGGACAAGCTGAAAAGCAACTTGTCAGCAGTTAATATACCACATAACACCCTTGAGCGCTTAGCTTTGGAGCGGGTAGAATGGAGATCAACGTGTTTTAGTGAACTCAGCAATTTTCAATCTGCTTGTCTGAATCATCTTCAAGAAGCGAGAGCACTATCTAAAAGGTCAACCAATCTAACAGTGATCTCATCTCACAATCCTCACACTTGCTCCATATGTGGCCTCCTTTGTAAACCACTAGCGGCTCTTAAATGCCACTTAAGATTAGCGCATAAACTTTCATAACTGAAATACTAAGTTGGCAGATCCTCATACGTCGAAACCGACGGGAGAGTCCATTATCATTATATATATATATATATATATATAATGGGCATACATATTTATGTTGTAATTTTTTTTAAATAAAATAATTATATATATATATATATATGTGTGTGTGTGTGTGTGTGTGTGTGCACGCGGGCGCGTGTGTATTGTATGTGACCACAGGTCTCAAAAACATTGCTACTGTGGTTTCCGTAGCAAATAAGGTTTTGCGGGATGGTCACAAACGGTCCCCCATCTAAGTACTGACCGGGCTCAACACTGCTTAATTTCAGTGATCAAACGTTAGCCTGCGTTTCTGTGTGATTTAACTTTCTGTATGAGTGATTGTGTGTGTGTGTGTGTGTACGTACATCAATTAACTAAGTGACAAATTTTATATTTGTATTAAACTTTATATTTGAGACTTACATATATATATATATATATATATATATATATATATATATATATATATATATATGCATTTTATTTATTTTAGGATATTGCAGCAAAAAAAAATGGAAAAATCGCTACACAATTGTGTCAATGCGTATCAATGTATCTCATCAGTCTATTGTGCACTACTCTTTATTGAGCCCTCTTTTAAATTAAATGTTACTAACGTTTGAATGGCCGTTCTCATCACACACACACACACACACATATATATATATATATATATATATATATATATATATATATATATATATATATATATAAACCTAACCGCGTACACCCACACTCCTCTGTGACTCCTACTCACAATTCTTCAGAAATAGGGTGGGACTTCACAGCCATATCCGCCACCGCCACTGCCACCACCAGAAAGAAGAAACAAAATGAGGACAACAATTCCAATGCTTGGATGTGAGTGGATGCCGACTATTAGACTACACACACACACACACACACACACACACACACACACACACACACACATATATATATATATATATATATATATATATATATATATATATATATATTGCACTTGAAACTGATAATAATTTTGCTATTTTTTAACACTGCTCAATTTTGGGATAGAGCTACAACAAAATTCTGGTAAAGACCTATGGTTATAATCGCCTTTAAATCCCGGTTGTTACAAGTTCATTGGTACTACTGCTAGTTACATGATAAAATTGATCGATAGAAACCAAAACATGAAAATCGATTTTCCGCCTCCTGAAAATCGGTTATGATGGCTTCTGTGGACCTGTAGTAAGTAAGCGATCATGGCTCTCCACAACTTCCTATCCTTTGTCGCTCTTAGTAAGGTTTATCTTTCACCGTCTCCACAAAGTCCCTGCTGTATCAACCATTTACACAAGCTCGTTAGATTGCTCACTGTTACCTTCTGTCTCTCTTGCCTTCATGTCCCATGTGTGTTCCATTCTCCAAGTCCATTTTCCTCGTTATGTGTCTCAGAAATTTCAGCTGCCTCTTTCTGACAAGTGTCCTTTTTGTTTCTAGTTTTCTTGAAATTTCCTCGTTGCTCACATAATCCCGTCCATTGTATTCTCAGCATCCTTCTGTAGAATCATATTTCTCTTGTCTCAAGTCTCTTCTATGAGAAGATTATGCAGCATTCACTGCTATATAACTTAAGTGATATTACATAACATTTCAACTTTCTTTTCTTTGTTTCTAATGAAATTTTCGTTTCTTAATACTTTGCTTAGATTTTGGAAGGCACTTTCGCTATTCCAATGCGTGTTATCACATTTTCCATCTGTTAAAACACTCCTCACATATTTAAATATTCATGCTTGGTTGATTTTTTTCTGATATGAGGTATTGTTCGGACTGTCCTCATCTTTATTGTCATGTTCACAACGTTTCGACTGTTGTACGCTCCGGCCTTCTTCAAGTGATTGGAATTTCGAATTGAACCCTTTACTTCGTCCATCGGAGGTATGTTGTTCTAGTTCACGTGCCATGTCTCTTCCGGATGTCCAGTTATCTCCCTTAAACTCAACTTACCAAGTTTTTATTCTCCACTGCCGTAGCCAGGTATTGAACTCACAACTCTTTGGTTCAAGTCACTGGATCCAACCAACACTTTTATCCACTGGAACATTTGTCATCAGTGTATGAATTTTTTGCGACTTTTAAATATATATATATATATATATATATATATATATATATATATATATATATATATATATATATATATATATATATATATATGTTTCATTAAATAATATAGACAAGTGTTGTCTATTTATTTTATGTAAACTCTTTTCATAACGTCTAATAAGTTTAATAACATTATCATTGAACGAAGAAAGAAATTCACAATATTGATCCATATTTTTTAATCCAATCTAAGCTTTCGGCTTACATAAGCCATTATCAAAGATGTCAATTACAACATATTAAGCAATATACAGACAAGACAGTGATGATAGTCTGTGATTGTTTACATAGATTATTTCTAAGCAACGATAAACACGTGCATATAAGACGCCAGAAGCATCTCATGACGTCACACATGACCACGCGAGAGTTAATTGAAGTATGAAGTATGGGAAGCCATTGGTATAAACCAATGGTTTCTGTTACCAAGTATAGACATTTAAGGATATTTATGGAGATTCCATAGTTGATTTTGTTTAGGTTAGGTTTCAGAGCTCATATTGCAATTTTGTTATTACTTGTTACTGGCACTCCTTATTATTGCTTACCCTATTGTATTCATTTCTATGCTTGTCCAGTTGAGATTTTTGTGGCTTATGTGCTGATCCCTTAAGTTTTCGTATTTTCCAGCAACGATAACGATTCTTCGAATGACAACTTTTATTTGCATTGTTCGAACTGTGGTCCTCGTCTTTATTGCCATATTCACAAAGTTTCGACCGTTCTACACTGTGGCCTTCTTCAGGTGATTGGAATTTCGAACTGAACCCGGGATAGATTTACTTTCAAGGTCCATGCCTATCCCGGATGTCTCAGTTATCTCCCTTTAATGTCCCCATACCGTTTTTACCAGAGCTCATATTGCAATTTTGTTATTGCTTTTCTCTAGCACTCTATATTAATGGTTTCCCTATTCGTTTCTATGCTTGTCCAGCTTAGGAGATTTTTGTGGCCTAGTCTACGTGCTGACTCCTTAAGTGTTTGTATTTGTCTATTATTTCAACCTCATCTCACAGGCGGCGGTAATCTCCCTTTTTCCTCCAAATGTGATCAGCTTCGCCTGATATTTCTATTTCCTCTCTTAATTCGGTTTTCATCGGTTCAATCACCTGAAGAAGGCCGAAACATCGTGAACATGACAATAAAGATGAGGATAAACAATGTAAATAATTGCTTGATATTCTTAACTCCAAGACGTAGTTCCCATGTTGGACTGTTTCTTTCAGTGGCAACCATACATTTTATATT
Organism: Acanthosepion pharaonis; assembly: GCA_903632075.3. Lineage (NCBI taxonomy): Eukaryota > Metazoa > Mollusca > Cephalopoda > Sepiida > Sepiidae > Acanthosepion > Acanthosepion pharaonis. The sequence goes on from CAHIKZ030000068.1 coordinate 32,313, forward strand.
TATACAATTGATGTTTAATTTTTTTATTCTTACACTCATTGACTACCTTCTGTTAATATTCATAGAGTTTTCTTTCTGTGTCTGATATCAACCCTGTGTCATCAGCGTTTCTCATGTTCTTAAGATTGTGTCCACCAACAATGAATCCAGGTAGGACTTCTAATTCTCTCAGAATCGTCGCACTGTTTAGGTTAAATAAGTCCGGAGAGACGACACATCCTTGTCTTACACCCCTTTCTACTGGTGTCCACCAATGTTAAATCTAGATATATAATTCAGTGCCATGCGTGATACACTGACGAGGCAGATTTTTCCCGAAGTAGGTTGCCATTTCTTTCTGCGGTAGGCCAGTTGTCATCCAAAGCTATAGAACCCGGTCTGTCCTGCTATTTACCCATAGCTGGGAGAAGAGGATTCATACCTTTCCCAAGGTTATTAGCACGTAAGTGAATGTAATGGATTTGAGTGGAATTCGAACTCGGCTCTCCGATTCCTCAATCCGAGCCACTATCCATTACTTCACACAAATCTAGAAAGGATTTCTCGTTCTCACAACATCGTTTCGCCGTAATGGTTGAATAAAGAGGGAATCGGACATTGCAGCAGAGCCTATTTGGCGTCGTTAATTTTATATTTTCTTTCAGTTCAGCTTCATATTTTTCAGCCCTTTTATTCCAAAATGGAAGCAAATATTTTACCAAAACGTGGAAGAAACAAAGTGATACACAATGGATAACTTTTTACGAGCAAGAGGGATCCTGAATTAAAGTTTTGGCAATAGGAACAGAAAGATCTATTTTTAATATACATTATTCCATTAGTATTTTAATAGGATCCTTATTTCCCTAATAAAGGTCATATTGAAATTTGGATGTTTTCAATGCTTTTATCTTTATTTTGTGGAGGACCTGCGATCAAAGAAATGACGTAGAAACAGTCTGACGCCTAATCAATTATTTTTTTCTGACGCCAAATCAATCACGACGAATCGGCGACGCCGAAACATACCAAACCCGAATAAATATAGTGAGAAGACACATTTTACTATATTTTGTTCAGCGGTACAAATATTTATATAAAGCTGGGCGCTGCTATCCATTACTATAATCTTTCATTATGCTTTTAAATGCAGACATTTCACAATGTGCTGAGTATTCATTAGAACGTGAAAAATTATCCATTTTGTACTACTTGCACCCCCTGAAGATGATCTTGGAAGATGATCGAAAGTACTTGGGATATAAAAATAAAATAAATTTAAACAGTTATAGCACATTTCTCTTATCCTTTAATATCAATACGAGGAATTCATGAGTATGAACGAATTTTGTTAAAAAAAATCTGCATATATAATGTCTGTAATTTATTTAATCAGACATGACTAAAAGAGAATTAACTGCCGAAACAAACACACATACACACACACACACACACACATATATATATATATATTCCACCGTTCGTAGCCTTTACTTTTAAAAAGTGCTCAGTACAAATATTATAATTATTATTATAAATGATTATAATAAAAAGCATTGAAATCTCTACACAAAAGTTTTCATGTTTCAATACTCTGATTGTACTTCTTCAGACAATCATAGTATTGAAACATGAAAGCTTTTGTATAGCGATTCCAATATGCTTTTATTATAAGGTTTTATAATATATATATATATATATATATATATATATATATATATATATACGCATTATCAATATTCTAAATAATGAAAATTTCTTAAACAATAGACATGAGTTAACGGTTTTTTGTCGACATTATCAAATTTTCGCATTAAATAATTAGCATAAAAAACAAACAAACAATTAATTTTACAGCATTCTAATATTTACTGTTTTTTCTGGGGTTAAAGAATATAGGAATTTCTCATAGTTACAATTGTTCCCATCACTTTCGGCTAGTTCTACAGCCATTATCAAGGCTAGTCGACAATACAAAGATTCTTTCCAGGTGACATAGTCATACACAACTCATCATTAGGGTGTCATTGCTTATTAAATATTATTATCCCGCTATCAATCTTACACTATTTAGCAGCGGAAACGCGGTGTTAAAAGTCTTCTAAAAATAGAAGTGATGCCAGGTCAACCTGCCACGCATAGTACGTGACGGTCAAAAAAAGGATACAACCCCCACTGCACCTACTCACGCCAAAACAACTATGTAGAAGCCACACACAGAAATTCACTATCAAAACAACATCCTTGATACTGGCTAGAGAAGTAGACGAAAGCGCTCGGATAAGTATAACTATAGACAAATCCAATATTCTTTAACCATTGAAAAATGGAAAAAATGTTAGAATGCTGTAAAAGCTCAATAAAAGATAAATTAAATCTTCCATGTTACCTGTTTCCTTATAAGAAAAAATATTCGATATTCACTGACCGAGTGGCCATTTCTACTGTCAGTTTAAAATGATGTCTTCTTTGTTTTCATTTACACTACAGGCAAAACGTTTGCATTTCTTTAAAAAGCAATATAAATTTTTTTAAAGTAAAAGATACAATATCAGTAACTACAGTATATTTGTTTTTATTTTCCAGTTTTTCTTCAGGCTCCTATTCCAACCAAAAAATTCAAATTGAATTCGTCTTTCCATAATACATTTTGCTCAATGTTGTATGGGAAACATTATATTTTGTTTTCACCATTAACCTCTCAGTAGTTTTTCTGAGATTACCAAAATTTTCACCTAAGTTAAATGTCAATACAGGTTAATGTAAACAAAACATATGTTGCCGACTGTTTGAAAAAAAAAGATTGTGCCATTAGAAGAGTATTTTCATAGTTTGATTTTTTTAATTTCGAAGTAATATGAACAAAATGACAAATTCAAATCAGCTAAGCATTGAGGTGAGGGTACAACGTGAAATTTTATTCTAATTATGTTAATCTCAAAGACAAAGAGCCAAGAATTTGAAAATTTCGAGACATGGGATGCAATATTCGTTATAAAGACAGAAACAAGCGCAAATGTTGAGAGAAGAAGAACTGGAGTACCAAAAGTGACAATTGCTGCGGAAGATAAACCCTTGATTATTGAAGGCAAAAGAAAAAGAAGGAAAACTGCTCCAGAGTTGACAGCTGAACTTAATTCCTCTCGACAGCAGCCAATGTTGATCTCAGTCATAAAAATTGGCTTAGATCCGCAAGGCTCAGTGGGTGCATACCCATTAAGAACACCCCCCTGCTATAGAAGGTGAATAAACAAAAAAGGGCAAAAATGCATAAAGACTGGAGATTGAAAGAGTGTCAAAATTTGTTGTGGACAAATGAGTCAAATTTGACCTTTTTGTTCGTAAGAGGAGATTGTATGTGAGAGGAAAGGCTGGAGAAAGACTGAATGATGAATATGTGGTTCCAACGGTTAAGCATGGTGTTGGAGGGGGGTCTGTTATGGTGCGGGGGTGTTTGGGGAGAAAGATGGCTGGATATTTCATCAAGGGGATCAGGAAAAAGGAACAATATCAGTTGATTTTTTCATTATGTCTACAGAGTTTTAAAAAATATTTTTTCATTTTGAAGCAATTACACAAAATGGCAAAATCAAAACAACTAAGCATTGACGTTAGGGTAGAAATTGAAATGAAGTTAGTCTCAAAGACAAATTGCCAAGAAGTTGAAGATTTCTAGACATGGGTTGCAATACTCATTAGAAAGACAGTTAGAAACTGGTGCATATGTTGCCAGAAGAAGAATTGGAGCACCAAAAGTGACAATTGTTGCTGAGGATAAACACTTGATTATTGAGAGCAAAAGAAATAGAATGGAAACTGCCCCAGAGTTGACGGCTGGAATTAATTACTCTCGACAGCAGCCAATGTCGCTGTCAATCTTAAAAATCAACTTAGATCAACGGTGCTCATGAGGTGCCTAGCCATCAAGAAACCCCTGTCACGGAACGCCCAGTCGGCTGAAGCTTCAGAATACGCCGATTGCACCTCTGCAGAGGACGACCCACATCCCCAATAGGGCCACCTGTTTGCCGTGCGGGGCGACCCGTGATGTCTGATGACCGGATCATGGTGTTTTCAGGAGTCAGAAATCGTTACTCCTATTACTAACACACCACCTTGGCCTTTGCTTGGGCTAGACGGTCGGTCGGATAGGTCTGATCCGATCAATCAGTTGGTCCTGTCTTCAATCTGTACTCGCGGAACATTTCCTAAGGTGTTAGACGGCGGAGGCTGAGGACCAATAACGTTGGGTGGTAAAAACGTAGAGCACTGCTAAAGTCTATGACAATTACTACCGTCTACAAAATTGGCAGGGACTCTAAATCATGCTCCCAACTCGAGTATACTGGTCATGTATCCCCGTCTCAATCAAGGTGAATAGGTTTCCCCCCTTGGTATATTCACAACACTAGTTGGACTCTGTGGTGGGTGGTGGAGCGCATGGCCAGTGAAAAACCAATATTAATCATGGCTGTTTCAAAAAAAAAAAAAAAAATTTATCCGAGTTCGACCCGGAGACACAAAGTATGGAGTTTCTCAGATTCATAGTAATCGAATCGTTAGAGGAAACTTCACTGTCTAAATTATCAACTTTTCAAATTGAAAAAGTAATAACTGCAATCTTCGACTCGATGAAATGTACAAAAAATGAGAGACGGAAATTTACTAATCGAAGTTGACTGTAAAATTTACTAATCGAAGTTGACTGTAAAAAATATGCAGAAGATCTTATAAGGATGAAGTCCTTCCACAATCTTAAATGCAAAACATACCATCATGAAAGGTTGAGTATATCGAAGATGGTAATTAGAAATAGAGCATTAGTCACACCCGAAGAAATTCAAACGGCACTGGGGGGGGGGGAAACAAGGAGTATCAAATTACAAAAGAGTAATAATTAGAAGGAACGGAGAAGAAATAAAAACTAACACTTATATTTTAACATTCAACAGAACAATAATTCTAAAAGAAATCAAAATCGGAATCCATTTTGAAAAAGTTGCACTTTACATCCCGTCATCATTACGATGTTACAAATGTTAAAAATATGGACACCATAAAGAATACTGTAGAAGACATGAAACCTGTAGAAAGTCTGGACTAAGGGACTCAAATCACACAAAAGAAGAATAGCCCAATGAATAGAAATGCGCCAATTGCCAAGAGGACCATCCGGTTTTTTTTCAAAATCTTATGAAGTATGCAGGAGAGAGACAGAAATAATGGGGGTAAAATACTAAAGAAACATCTCTTTTATTGATGCAAGAAAAAAAGGTAGACACATACATGAAAGTAACATCATATGCAGCAATAACACAAAAGAAGAAAACAGATAGATATAAATACTGTCATTGAGAAACTCCAAAAACTGGAACCAAGTGATTGGCCCAAGTTTCAGGCGCAATTTAAGAAATTTCATTACGCTAAAATAAATCAAAGAGCTCTTCAAACTGAACCAGAATAAACAATAACAAACAGTCTAATAGCGGCACTACCAGGTAATAAATTATCAAATAAAACAAATACAACTAAACCAAAACAACAAAAATCTCTTATCCGTCCACTAACCTCTGAAATAAACTCCAGAAAGGGAGATTCAATGGAAACATAAAAAAAAAAAAAAAAAACATAAAAAAATTTAAAAAACAAACAAAAAAAGAAAAAACCCCAACCAATCCAAAAAAAAAAAAAAAAAAACAAACAAACCAAGATCTTAGTTTAAAAACCCTCAACGCCAATCGAAAAAAAACCATAATTAAACGTTCAATAAAAACAAGTAAGACATTTATGTACAAAAATAAATTTAATTCATTATTCAAAAATGGTCAAACAGGTAAAAGATCGATGAAATAAAATAAGTATAATTATCTAAAACAAAACCATTGTTCCCCTTTTAAAAAAAAAACCATTGGTTGGGATTGCCATGAGTTTGAGTCAGCAGTTGAGGTAACGAAAATTTGTTATCTGAAGGTTTTATACTAAGGGTGTCATGTTAGTTTAGGGCATGTTCACCATATTAACCCGTATAAACGGGTTCTGTTGGGCCCACACCTCCCAATAATATAGAATATAGGCATTCAAAAAACGAATCAATCACAAGGCAATTGAGTAAGAAACACCGAGATTTAATTAGGATTCCGCCCTTCGGAAAAACAACAGACACAGTTTATGTACTGACTCGACTAAGTTTAATATGACAATTAGAAAACTTTTTGTGGTTTGATAATGAACCCGTAAACGGGTTCTTGACCATTGATAAATTGGAGTTTCTTATTGATTAAACCAGTTCAGTCGCTCAGAAAAAATTGTTCAAGTGTTTGGCACAAGGAACTGATATTCAAACAGAGTAAAATGGAAAATTTGAACCCGTATAAACGGGTTCTGGGTGTTCCCCGAAGGGAATTTTCGGCGTAGCCTTTGTATGCCCGTAGGAAGAAAAACCGAACAGTCGCTCAGAAATAATTACTCTGAAATTTTTCCACGATATTGTCACCCCCCGAGGGTGTCATGTGGCACAAAGGTTTTAACGTGAATTCCCGAGCCATTGGCTCGGCCAAAAAATAGGCCATTTTATAAACGGGTTCTGGGCCAGATTTTGTTCTGTGTTCCTTTAAACCGAACAGTCGTCTGAAGTTTTTAAAATCACCCCCCACGAGGGTTTCAAGGTTTATATTAGTAGGCTCGGCCAAAAAAATAGCCATTTGAACCCGTGTGTCAGAACACTTTTTCTTAGAAAGTTCAGAAAGTACTGATGTGAAGTTTATTGACTGAGATTTATTGTTAGGCTCGGCCAAAATGCCCATTTAGGGTTCAGGGCAGTTGAGGCACGGAAAAGCCTCCTTCGGGTTCCTCGTAGGAAGAGAGTTAAACCGAACAGTCGCTCAGAAAGTACTGACTCGACTGAAGTTTATTGACTGACAATATTCAGTCACCCCCCCACGAGGGTGTCATGTGGCACAAGGCCTTTTCTCTGGGCAAGCCATTAGGCTCGGCCAAAAATTGCCCATTTGAACCCGTATAAACGGGTTCTGGGCCGAATTTTACCACCCCGAAGGAGACTCCGCCCTTCGGCGTAGCCTCCTTCGGGTTCCTCCTGCCCGTAGGAAGAGAATTAAACCGAACAGTCGCTCAGTGTACTCGACTGAAGTTTATTGACTGACAATATTCAGTCACCCCCCACGCACAAGGGTGTCATGTGGCACAAAGGCCTTTTTAACGTGGGAATTCCCGAGCCATTAGGCTCCATTTGAACCCGTATAAACGGGTTCTGGGCCGGTTTTACCTCCCCGAAGGAGACTCCGCCCTTCGGCGTAGCCTCCTTCGGGTTCCTCCCGCCCGTAGGAAGAGAGTTAAACCGAACAGTCGCTCAGAAAGTACTGACTCGACTGAAGTTTATTGACTGACGATATTCAGTCACCCCCCCACGAGGGTGTCATGTGGCACAAGGCCTTTTTAACGTGGGCATTCCCGAGCCATTAGGCTCGGCCAAAAAATAGCCCATTTGAACCCGTATAAACGGGTTCAGGGCCGAGCCCCCACCTCCCGAAGGAGACTCCGCCCTTCGGCGTAGCCTCCTTCCGGGTTCCTCCCGCCCGTAGGAAGAGAGTTAAACCGAACAGTCGCTCAGAAAGTACTGACTCGACTGAATTGACTGACGCTCGAGGGTGTCATGTGGCACCGCCTTTTTAACTTGCTCGGCCATTAGGCTGTCGCTCATTTGAACCCGTATAAACGGGTTCTGGGCCATTTTACCTCCCGAAGGAGACTCCGCCCTTCGGCGTAGGGTTCCTCCCGCCCGTAGGAAGAGAATTAAACCGAACAGTCGCTCAGTGGACTGAAGTTTATTGACTGAGATTCAGTCACCCCCCACGAGGGTGTCCTTTTTTAACGTGGGAATTCCCGAGCCATTCTCGGCCAAAAAACCATTTGAACCCGTATAAACGGGTTCTGGGCCATTTACCCTCCCGAAGGAGACTCCGCCCTTCGGCGTAGCCTCCTTGGGTTCCTCCGCCCGTAGGAAGAGAGTTAAACCGAACAGTCGCTTTTCGACTGAAACGATATTCAGTCACCCCCCACGAGGGTGTCTCGGCCTTTTAACAATTCCCGAGCCATTAGGCTCGGCCAAAAAAACCCATTTGAACCCGTATAAACGGGTTGTTTTACCTCCCGAAGGGAGACTCCGCCCTTCGGCGTAGCCTCCTCGGGTTCCTCCCGCCCGTAGGAAGAGTTAAACCGAACAGTCGCTCAGAAAGTACTGACTCGACTGAAGTTTATTGACTGACAATATTCAGTCACCCCCCACGAGGGTGTTGCACAAAACGTGGGCATTGCCATTGGGCTCTGATTTGGTATAAACGGGTGGGTCCCCGAAGGAGACCGCCCTTCGGCGTAGCCTCCTTCGGGTTCCTCCACCGTAGGAAGAGAGTTAAACCGAACAGTCGAAATTTTAAACTGACTCGACTGAAGTTTATTGATGAGAACACAAAACCAAAAATTCCCGAGCCATTAGGCCGGCCAAAAATGGAACGGGGTTCTGAGGAGGGCCTCCGCCCTTCGGCGTAGCCTCCTTCGGGTTCTCCCGCCCGTAGGAAGAGAGTTAAACCGAACAGTCGCTCAGAAAGTGACTAAGTTTATTGACTGACAATATTCAGTCACCCCCCCAACTCACAAGGCCTTTTTTAACGTATTCCTGGAGCCATTAGGCTCCAAAAATAGCCCATTTGAACCCGTATAAACGGGTTCTCCAACCCGAGGAGACTCCGCCCTTCGGCGTAGCCTCCTTCGGGTTCCCCGCCCTTTAGGAAGAGAATTAAACCGAACAGTCGCTCAGAAAGTACTGACTCGACTGAAGTTTATTGACTGACAATATTCAGTCACCCCCCACGAGGGTGTCAACAAGGCCTTTTTTAATGGGCATTCCCGAGCCATTAGGCTCGGCCATAGCCCATTTGAACCCGTATAAACGGGTTCTGGGCGGATTTTACCTCCCGAAACTCCGCCCTTCGGCGTAGCCTCCTTGGTTCCTCCCGCCCGTGGGAAAAGTTAAACCGAACAGTCGCTCAGAAACATCGACTGAAGTTTATTGACTGACAATATTCAGTCACCCCCACGAGGGTGTCCTCAACACGGGTTCAGGGCCGATTTACCTCCCCGAAGGAGCCTCCGCGCCTTCAGAGCCTCCTTCGGGTTCCTCCCGCCCGTAGGAAGAAAAGTCGCTCAGAAAGTACTGACTCGACTGGAAGTTTATTGACTGACAATATTCAGTGATCTTCAAGGCCTTTTAACGTGGGCATTCCTGAGCCATTAGGCTCAAAAAAAACCCATTTGAACCCGTATAAACGGGTTTCACGAAAAAGCCTCCTTCGGGTTCCTCCCGCCCTATAAACCGAACAGTCGCTCAGAAAGTACTGATCGACTGAAGTTTATTGATAGACAATATTCAAGTCACCCCCCCCACGAGGGTGTCATGTGGCACAAGGCCTTTTTAACGTGGGCATTCCCGGAGCCATTAGGCTCGGCCAAAAAAAACTATTTGAACCCGTATAACGGGGTTCAGGGCCGATTTACCTTCCCGAAGGAGCCTCCGCCCTTTTCAAACAAACACTCGACTGAAATTGACTGACAATATTCACAGGGTGTCATGTGGCACAAGGCCTTTTCCAGATTCTCCGCCCTTCGGCGTAGCCTCTTCAGGTTCCCACCGCCCGTAGGAGAACAGTCGCTAACAAACTGAAGTTTATTGATCCATCACAAGGCCTTTTAACATTAGGAAAAAATGGGCTCGGCCAAAAAATAGCCCATTTGAACGTATAAACGGGTTCTGGGACCTCCCGAAGGAACCAATTCTTCATCTCCCGGAAGAGAGTTAAACCGAACAGTTAAACTCGACTGAAGTTTATTGACTGACAATATTCAGTCACCCCCCCCAAAAAGGCCTTTTTAACGTGGGCATTCCGGAGCCATTAGGCTCGGCCGTAAACGGCGTAGCCTCCTTCGGGTTCCTCCGACCCGTAGGAAGAGAGTTAAATGCGAACAGAAACTGAGGTTTATTGACTGAAAAAAAGCACAAGGCCTTTTTAACGTGGGCATTGAGCCAAAATTGGTTTTACCTCGAAGGAAACTAGGAAGAAGTTAAACCGAACAGTCCTCCACCAAAATAAATACAAATTATGAAAAATTTGTATAAATTACCTCCCGAAAGACTCCGCCCTTTAGCCTCTTCAAGGAAGAGTTAAACCGAACAGTTCAGAAAACTGACCTGAAGTTTATTGACTGACAATTCATCCCCCCCCACGAGGGTGTCATGTGGCACAAAGGCCTTTTTTTAACGTGGGCATTCCCGAGCCAAAAAAAATATAAACGGGTTCTGGGCTGGTTTTACCTCCCGAAGGAGACCGCCCTTCGGCGTAAAGTTAAACAAATATAAAAAAGTACATCGAGAAGTTTATTGACTGACAATATTCAGTCACCCCCCCAAGGGTGTCATGTGGCACAATAATTGGGCATTCCTGAGCCAAGGCTCGGCCAAAAAAAATTCGTATAAACGGGTTCTGGGTGGTTTTAACTCCATCGGCTGCCTCCTTCAGGTTGAAAAAACCACAGTCGCTCAGAAAACTTCGACTGAACTTCGAGGGCGTCATGTGGCATTCATTTGAACCCGTATAAAACTCGTAGCCTCTTCGGTTTCTCCGCCCGTAGGAAAAGTTAAACCGAACAGTCGCTCAATGAACCTTTTACAGGGTGTCACAGAAAAAGGCCTTTTTTAATCAACTAGCCCATTTGAAAATAAATCAACCATACCTCCAGGAACTCCGCCCTAGCCTCCTTCGGGTTCCTTTGCCGTAGGAAGAGAGTTAAACCGAACAGTCGCTCAGAAAGTACTGACTCGACTGAAATTTGACAATATTCAGTCACCCCCAAGGGTGTCAGTGGCAAAGGCCTTTTTAACGTCAAAGGAACTTCCAGAACGTATAAATCTCTCCCGAAGGAGACTCCGCCCTTCGGCAGCCTCCTCGGGTTCCTCTCCTGCCCGTAGGAAGAGAGTTAAACCGAACAGTTTTCAGAAAGTAGCGACTCGACTGGTTCTGAATAAGTCACCCCCCAGGGTGTCATGGCACAAAACGAGGCTAAACAGCATTTGAACCCGTATAAACTCCTCCGCCCTTACCTTCGGGTTCCTCCAAAGGAAAAGTTAAACCGAACAGTCGCTCGAAAACACTCGACAAAATTATTCAGACCCCCCCCGAGGGTGTCAACGCCTTTTTAACGGGCATTAGGCTCGGCCTCTGTTTTACCTCCCGAAAACTCCGCCCTTCGGCGATGGCCCGTAGGAAGATTAAACCGAACAAGAAAGTACTGGCTCGACTGAAGTTTATTGGACAATATTCAGTCACCCCCACGAGGGGTGTGGCACAAGGCCTTTTTAATCAAGTAGTTTAATAAACCAACCCCCCAAAAAAGCCTCCTTCGGGTTTTCGCCCGGAATAAAAAAGTCGCTCAGAAAGTACTGAACAATAGACCAATTCAGTAATTCATTTGGAAACTTTTTATTAGCCATTAAAATTTGAACCCATCAGGGCTGATTTTACTCCGCCCTTCGGCAGTTTTCGGGTTTCAACCTAGGAAGAGAGTTAAAGAAATCGCTCAGAAAGTATGATACTGACAATATTCCATCTGCAAGGTAGAGCCCATTAGGCTCGGCCAAAAAAAATAACCCTATAAACGGGTTCAGGGCCGAAATTTTACCCTCCCGAAGGAGACCTAAACGATCTTGACTTAAGAGGAAGTTAAACGAACTTTTTTATTCAAAATAAATGGTCGACTGGATCTGACTCTTTCCGACTTCCAATAAAATCAAGAGAGGTTTAAAATGATTCTATGGAAGGAATTATAATTTTATACCTAGAACACAAAACCAAAAACAATGGAACTGTTGAGGAATAAGGGTCAATCGTTATTAAATGAACAATGTCTCATCAAATGTCAATATCAATCCTAACGCTAATCGATAGCTAATAAAGAAAAACCTCAACACCACATTGATGATCTTTTGTACTTGAAACCTATGAAATATCTGATCTATACATCCCATCACACGACTCCATTAACCTTGGTACCTAAATCTACCTTTATATGGGGGGCAGAAAACAAATAAAAGGCAAATATCTTGAAAAAAAGACAATTGCAACTCATTAGGTGGCCTTAATAAAATAAATAAATGGGTATAATAAAACAGACAAATGAATTTTTTCAGAAGAATATTTTTAAAACAAAATATTCACAGAAATCAGATTTTTAAAAAACAAAAAATCTCAAAAAAAAAAAAAAAAAAAAATTTTTGCAAACCATACCAAACTCGTGGAAAATAAACATAATGGAAGGTCCCAGTCCTCAAATCTGAAGGATCGAAATAGCAAACTGTCGTTGACCAAAAAAAAATTAAACCCAGAAAACTAAAATCGGTATCATCTACGACAAAAACACAACCATTTATCCTCATATAAAAAAACCTAAAAAAACAAATGTACCAGAGTAAAAAAGAAACTTTTAGACAAAACTAAACTCATCACCAAAATAAATACAAATAGAGAATGGGAAGCTATAAAAAGACATAGACAGCGATGAAAAAAACATAAACCCTGAAACTGAAATATATGGACATTAATCCAATCACAACTGGATTCCTCTCAAATAAGTTTTGGTAGCATATGGTTCAATAATATACCGATCTGAAAAGGAAATCGACCCATTTTTGACTAATTGCCTCTGCAAAACGATAAAATAACAAAATGGTATCTTGAAAAAAGTTTAATAACCAACCCCCAAAAACCGTGAAGGTTTGAGACAACAGATCTTTCATTAGCCTTCAGAACCCTCCAGTGGATAGCCTGTACGAAAAGTACGACTTTGAGGTTTCTTTGACTTCCAAAAACCTATTTAAAAACTTAAATGTAAAAAAAAAATTGACAATTCAATATCTCCCTGCCTAAAATCTTAAAAAACTGAAAACATGCCCATTCAGACAACGGTTTTGATTTTTTTAAAACCCTGCCTAATTTTGGTCTCAAGGAAAACGATTGTACCTTCAACAGTATCATCTACGAAAAAATAAACCTAAAAACAAATGTAGAGCCCACGAAACTTTTTGAGCTGAGCGAAAAAAAAAAAAAATTAACAATAAACCCTTTGGATCTGCAAGGAATAAAAAAAAAATAAAGATGACCCCATTCACCTCGGAGAAAATGAAATCAAAATAACGAATATTCACAAAACAATCATTTCTAAAACACCGCCATGGATGATCAAAGAGCTCCAGAGCTAACCACCAGTTAAGTTATCTCCACAAACAAAAGACTCAAACCCATCACTTCTCAAGATCAATTCCACAAAATTTGCGAACAGCATCCTAAACACTTCTACACATTTTACTGGTGCTTCAAAAGACACTAACAAAATTGCATGCGCAGCCAATTTTTACTAGAAAACTCTAAAGAAATCTTTTCCAAAGGAAAGCTCAGTTTTTATAGCATGAAATAGATCTGGCTCTTGCCATAATCTACGATAATAACTACAAAAACTCCATCATATTCTCAGATTCTCTCTCTGCATTAACAACACTAAAAAATAATTTAAAAAAAACAATTAGAAGATCCCTAAATAATCAAAGTATTAAACAGATTGGACTCTATGTCGAATAGCAGAAAGGTCACATTATACTGGATCCCAAGCCATATCGGGGTAAAGGGTAACAAAAGAGCAAATTCAGCTGTCAAATTGCTTCTTTAAAAAGCCCGACAAGTTTGAGATCCCTTCCACTGATCGGAAACCCCAAATCAACAGATTCCGCCATACAGAATGGCAGTTGCACTGGAATAAAAACATCTACAATAAACCTTTTACTCTGAAACCCTCCTTTGGAGAGTGAAAACCAGACTTTAGGAAAACTAGGCAGGAAGAGGTTACAATATCACAACTACATATTGGTCACACCAAACTTACGCATTATAATTTATACTTAAACAAGAACCACAAGCAAAATGCACAACCTGCCAAACACACACACACTCTCTCTCTCTCTCTCTCTCTCTCTCTCTATATATATATATATATATATATATATATATATATATATATATATATAATACAACCTACATTTTTTTTTTCCAATCATATACATAATATATATGTATATATGGCATTTGGTATTATATATATTATGTATTTATATAACCCTCAGGGTCGATGTACGATAAAGCCTAACCAACCAACCAAATTCTTACGGAAGTTGAATAAGCAGAAAAGATTGTTATGGGCAAAAAAGCATAAGAACTGGACATTAAATGGCAAAATGTCTTATGGACATACGAGTCTAAATTTGAATTTTTTGTTTGGTTTAAGGAAAGTTCTTGTGAGAATCAAGTTAAGAGAAAAACTGAATGATGAATATTTGGTTCTAATTGTTAGGCATGGTGGTGGTGGTGGGGGTCTGTTATGGTGGGGGGAGTGGTGTTTTAAGGGAGAGAGAATAAGTGATTTTATCCAGGTCATGAGAACCACGAGAAAAGAACAATATTATCCGATTTTGCAAAAACATGCTTTGCCATCGGGTTTACGCGTAACTGGAACAAGAAAACGATCCAAAACAATTTTCTAAATTATTTCAAAATTACCTCGAGTTAAAAAAAAAAAAAAGAGAGTGACAAAATTTTGAAAATTATGACTTAGCCGCCTTAATCCCCTAATCTCTCTCACATTGGATTAGTAAATGGATAGAGGAGAGTTCGAAGAGAATACGTAGAGTGAGAGTGACGTTTTTTAATGCTTAAAGAATGGAATGTCTGTAATGTATTTAAAAAAACTGCTAGAAAGAATACCAAGAATTTGTAAAGCAGTAATTATGGCAGGTGGTGGTTTTATTGAAGGAAAGAAAATATGATACTGTTATATATTCTTTTATAGTTAAGTTCTTATTTTTTTGTTAAAATAAACGCAAATGCACTGTAGTTAGTGAAAATTTATCTTTTTCTTTAAAAACTACAAAAATATCTTAATTTTTTTTATCTGTCTATATTTCTGAGATGAGGTATTATGCACACTATCGACATTATTCGGACTATTGTCCTCATCTTTGTTGCCATATTTATTACAACGTTTCTGCAGTTGTACACTCCAGCCTTCTTCAGGTGGTTGGAATGTCCAACTGAACCCTTTATTTCGCTCACTAGGGTAGACTGATTTAGTTCCACGTGCCATGTTTAATGTATGTAATTTATCAGTTATCACCTGTTAATTCACTTCTCCAAGTTCTCCACTGTCTTAACCAGGTATTGAACCCACAACTCTTTGGGTTTTCCTGTCACTGGATCTAACCAACTTCTTTATCCACTGTGCCATGTGTCCTTGTCTACCACTTCGTCCCCAGCCTCTCAACCTCCGGCGTCTTCCTCTTTGGGTTGAGGTGTCCATTCGGTCCGAACCGAACTTAGGGGTAACTGGCCGTACGCTCCCTGAGTACCCGTAGATTATTTCGACCGGTCAACTGGTCAAGTCCTGCTCGCTGCCTACGCTGTGTTAGTTTTTAGATCCAGGAAGCGGGGTGTTGTCCATACGTTCACAGTCGACTGGACATGTGGACACGACTGTGAGAGTTGGCGCTAGGAAGTTTTAGAATGTGGCAAAATAAAACAAGAAATAATATCTGCAGAAGCCAAACAACAATGGGGGAAATAATGACGTCTTTTATATAAGAAGATAACATCAGAACAGAGGTTACAGGGAGAATAAAAACATTTAACATAAATGAGAAAAGAAAAAGAAAAAGACAAAATGCATCCAGCGAATTCCCAACAGAGAGAGGGTTTGTGTGTGATAAACACGTATTGAATCGCCTGGGGTAGGTTTATGACTAATAGTCCAGTTTCATACAGACTTCTCAGAACAGGGGACAGTCTTCTTTCTCTCCTCCAAAATTCTCCCGCAAATCTCGACGCACTGCGACGATAGTCTCGTTCCCCGACTCTTTCGACTACAGTCTCTCCTGTAGCACCGCGACCCGTAATGGTCGCCGGCGGGTGCTCACGCACGTGTCAACGATGTGCCGACCGATCGCAGTCTCTCCCGTCTCTCTCTTCCATCTGCACTCGATGGTAGACCAGCCAACCACTCTCTGCCTCTTCCGTCTGGTTTGTAGCACTGCGATCCGTAACGGTCGCCTGCGGAGGCTCACGCACGCGACGACGATGTGCCGACCGATCGCGGTCTCTCCCGTTTCTCTCTTCCGTCTGGCTTGTAGCACCGCAACCCGTAACGTGACGACGATGTGACGACCGATCGCGGTCTCTCCCGTCTCTCTGTTCCGTCTGGCCTCTTCCGTCTCGCTCGACCGTCTACCACTTTTTCAGCATAACTATGCGTTTATATAGATAAATCTGACTGATCATGAATCGACCCTCGGCCCGGCACGCAGCTATCACGAGTGCCAAAAACTATCCCATGACATGTAAACCTATTCTCCAATTATTTACCTTATCTCAATCACGAGTTCTTCTCGCTTAACCAAAATTATACTTTGGGATATCTAAACATTGATTCAACCTTTTAATCAAAACAAATACTGTTAAACAAAACCAAGTACCTCACCCAGCCCCATTGTTTACTAGTGACCCAGGTTTAAAACATTGCCTCCTGCCCCGAGATCGTGTTTCTCATCGGTAAACACACATCTTAACCCAAATTGTATTTTGATATATAAACATCGTTTCCATTTCCAGTCAATAAAAGTTATATTCGCGTGTGTGCATTCATGTGGGTGTGTCTATGTATACCTCTCTCTGTTACACTTGTGTTTTTTGGGGGTTTTTTTTTTTTGTTGTTTTTTTTTTTTTTTAAAGAAATTCTGGTTATCCCCAAGCATTTTGTCTATAATATATATAAGTTATAATCATAAAAATTCTATGAAATATGTTGTAAAGTTTTCACCTGAGATCGAGAAAATAAGATTTTTATGTGTAACGGTCAAACAATTGGAGAAAAAGAAGCCATCAGTTTAATTCACATTCGCTTGCTGTCAGTTTAAACTGATAACTTTGTTTTTTTGATATATTCAAACTATAAATATAAACTATAATTTTGGAAATTAAAATTTTGACTGAAATATTTTTGAAACTTACCGTGCTTTCATATGAAATCAAGAAAACACTACCTTTAAGCAAACTGGTCGCAATATACGAAAAAACAAGAGGCGTCAGTTTAAACAGACGACAGAAAAACATATTTAAAAAAGAAATCCAATGGGTTCAAATCTGGTGAGCATATTGGACAAGAAATCTTTCCACGGCTTTCAATTCTTTTTTTTTTTTTTCTGGAAAATTTTAATTTCGAAATGAACTAAAGTAAAACGATAAGTTACTCGATTTTTTTTAAGCCTGTATCTCCTGTCGGTTCTATCCGTGCAAGTTCTTGAATAAAACCATTTTGCTGCAGAATAGTTAGCTTTTCAAATAAAGACAGAGATTAATACTAATTTTGAAACGGAAATAATTTATAATGAATAATATTAATAGAAAACTTAAGATGAAATTACCGTAGAAATTACTGCTTATAGCCGTAATACTTATGATCTATGCTAATATTCTTCACCCGCTCTTATCGCTTGTAAATTTCTCTTCCGGCTTTTTAATTTCCAGTCAACTACAATCTTCAAGCATAAGAATACAACATCAATCGTTTATCTTCTGTGTCCTTGAATTATGTTCCTTTTTATTGTCCTTTCTCTCCAGTAACGTTCTCTCAATTCCCTTCCCTCTCAGTATCCCCCTTACGTCTTAGTGTCTTTATTGCCTTGCTTCGTGTGAAATGATTTTTTAAAAGATCCATTTTAGTTATTGCTGTTGTTGTGCATGTGTCATAATTGTATTAATTTACAATAAATATCAAAACCATAAAATAGCCACAAGACTGCGTTCAGATGCACAATTATTTCTACTCAATAACACCTAGAATAATTGGAAACAACGGTTACCACCCACTCAATATACGTTAGAAAGATACTACAGACCTATCCATAATGCACTATCGGCCAGCATATATAAATAGTCGAGCCAAAACACAATACATACAGCCTGAAGATTGCGTTCAAGAATGAAACAGACTGCCGCCGTTGGGTGTTGACTTTGTTGGAGTTAGCTCCTCCTTAGTTCCTTAACCCTTTCACCAGAGGTCTCTCTTCGCTGGCTATAAATACTCGCTGACCCTTCGCCTCCTCCTCTTTTTCCTCAGGCTCTCAGCCACCTCGCAGATGTGAACGCTCACAGATACAGCGTTTCTCAAATGCTGGGAACACGCTAAGAACAATACACGTACGTACGAACACTCACCACAACACAACACACACACCATAATATTCACCACACACACTCTGTCCATGTAACTTGTAACCTTTCTTGTTATTAATACATATATTTGTTTACATATATCTATCGGTCTTGTATTTGTTTTCCTTTGGACTTAATTAAAGTCCAACTTTCTCATGTAGTTGGACCGGCTAGCAGGAAAATTTTAGGCCACATGTACTCTTCTACTTCTACTCAACAACATCACCGACACGGTCCTCTACATGTGTATATGTCAATTGCTGATACCTCCTGACGAGTGAACTGAATGATTACAAAAAGATTAATCTACAAAACTTGAGGTTGAGGTGTATTAATCCTATATATATATATATATATATATATATATATATATATATATTTTAAGCCACATGTATTCTTCTACTTCTACTCAACAACATCACCGACACGGTCCTCTACAACTTCAACGTCCACTTTTATATATACATACGCTATATCCTTGATATTGAGCATTTTAGCCCATAAATATAGCTTACCTTAAACTATATTTCTATATATATATATATATATATATATATATATATCAAGCCCTACCCACATTTATCACGCACACACTCCTATACAGACACTCACACAAATATATGCACATACACACATCACACACACTTCCAAAGAACTAAAAGATAACATATATTTAAAACACACATTCCTTTCCCAACAACCAAGAAAACTGCCAAAAAGAGCAAGGAGGGTATTTTGAAAGTCAGGAATCTTCCATCCTCTATCTTAAAAACAATTTGAAAGAGGCCGTTTGACCAAGACAAGGACTGACCAAAATTAACAATAAAAAACAAAAGCAAGAAGAACGATAGAAGAAACTGTTAGCATAGAACCTACGGTTACATCTATCCAATTCAACTGTGAATTGATGAGACCTTGCCGCCAATCTAGTACTGCGCTTAAATTGATAAAGTCTGGGTACCGTAGCGAAGAGATTATCCGAACAATTATCGTGACAATATCTATAGAAAAGGCATAGAGAAGCAAGCTTATCGCGGTGGGACAGTGACTGAAGCCGAGGCGCTGAGTCAAAAAGGTAGACATAAGCGAGAATCAAATGATTAAGTTCGATTTATAATAGAAAAAAGAGGTAGACAATGACTGCACTTATACTCAAATCTGCAAGTATCAGATTTTAAGATTAGACGAAGAACAGGATGAGCCCGAAATCAGTCAGATGGAAAATGTCTTCAACTACTGAACCTAGGAAATACGAGACTTTTAAAAGAAATTAGATTCTTTCTAAAATATATTTTTCTTTAATCGAGTTCACCCCAGGCAAGGCATTAAAGCCACTAAGACACAAGTGGTTACTGGGTGGGGAAGAATTAGTAAACAGGAAACATTATGAAGGCGCAAGAACAATAGAAAAGTAATTAGTAAGACAGTAGATAACGATTTATATTTTTGAAGATTAAAGTTGACAGAAAAGCCTGGAGCCGGAAGGGGTCCCACAAGAGAGAAGTGCGAGAGGTTTAAATGTTAGCGTAGAGATTATGGTTACATCTAGCCAACTCAACGGTAAATTGGTGAGACATTGTCGTCAGTCTAGTACTGTGATTAAATTCATAAAGTCTAGGTACCATAGCGAAGAGATTATCTGAACAGTTGCCATGAAAGTATCTACAGAAAAGGCACAGGGAGGCAACTTTAAAGCGGTGGGAAGCCGAGACGCTTAGACAAAAAGGTAGACATAGGTCCAGTTTAAGCGAAAATCAAATGATTAAGTTCGATTTATTATGGAAAAAAGTAGAAGACAATGATTGCACTTATACTCAAATCTGAAAGTATTAGATTTTAAAATTAGACGAACAACAGGATGATCCCGAAATCAATCAGATGGAAAATGCCCTCAACTACTGAATCTAGGAAATACGAGGAATGGTTGTTAAGAACTTTTTAAGAAATTAAATTCTTTCTAAAATTATTTATTTTCTTTAATCGACTTCACAAGACACAAGAGTTTACTGAGTATGAAAGAATTAGAGAGCAGAAGCAATATTGACGAGCGACAACAATAGTAGAATAATCAGGAAGACAGTAGATAACGATTGTCATTGCATTTACATTTTTGAAGACCGGAAAGCACGGAGACAGAAGAGAGTTCCACAAGCGAGAAGTGCAAGGAAAGAAACTGTTAACATAGAACTTACGGTTACATCTCGCTAATTCAACTGTAAATTCATAAGACCTTTTTGATAATCTCATACTTCACTTCAATTCATAAATTCTAGCCAACATAGCGAAGACTTCATCAGAACAATTACCTTGGAAGTATTTATAGAAAGGGCACGGGGAAGCAACCTTTACGACAGAGGGGAAGTGACTGAATCTGAGACGCCAGGTAAGGACCAATAATATTGCTGATTCGTCTTTGGGTTTTATCAAGAATCTCTAAATATATGGCAGGAGCACCGAACCATATGTGGCAGCAATATTCAAGGTATGGACGACTTATAAATATGTAAGACATATTCAGGAGAGAAAAATTGTCTCGCTCGGCACCCTGAACCAACATTAATAGCATCAGACCTGGCAACTGTTTCAATATATATATATATATATATATATATATTTTTGTGTGTATATATACATGTGTGTGTGTGTGTGTATATATATATATATATATATATATATACATATATATATATATATAAAACACACACACACACACATATATATATATATATATATATATATATATATATATATATATATACATCCTTGAGCAAATTAATTGAAACAAAACGAATAATTCCGTTATTTACTTTTTTTTTACATATTTTCCCATTGAAACCATTAGTATTTCGTATCTCTATTCCAGGAAGTCTTTCTTTGCAGCTTGTCCATAGATTCTCGATTGGATTTAAATCAGAAGAGTTTCCGATCCACTCGAGAGTAATTTGCTTTGCTCACTGGTAAGGCTTGCTAGTGTGTTTGTGAAGCATTACAATTTTCATATGCTTCCTTGGAGTAACGTCCTTCACAGACAATGGCTGTGGGACAACTAATCATCAGTCGTAACAATAGTGTCTGGGCGTGATGAAAATATGATGCAATCACGATTTACTAACTTTTGAGAATCTAGAACGAGAAAGACGTATTTACACCCTCTGGCAAATTAATTGAAACAAAACGAATAATTCTGTATTTTTCCAATGAAACATGACCCAGTGCACATGTTAGTACTTCGTATGTCCATTCCACGAAGTCGTTCCTTGCTGATTGACCACAGATTCTCGATTGGATTTAAATCAGTAGAGATTCCGGGCCAGTCTATAGTACTTTGATTTGCTCACTGGTAAGGCTTGCCATTGTGTTCGTGCAGCGTTACAATTTTTCTTACTTGGAGTAACGTCCATCGCAAACAAAGGCCGTAGGACAACTAATCAACAGTCGAGACAATAGTGTCTGGACGTGATGAAACTATGATGGCGCAATATTTTTCAAGGTCAAACAAATTTCATCATATACCCCGAAAATAGATTCATATTACTGCACACCACTGCAAATGACTTAATATGAGGGAAAAAATAGAAATCGATTACACCCTGTCACTCCAGTAGGCCTAAAACTGATTTTATGATGAAAGAAAGGAAACTAAAGCGGCTGTTTCAATTAATTTGTACAAGGGTGTAATCTTTCCACTTCATATCAGCCGAGAACTTTAACCCGAATGAAGGTGCAATGAGTCACTCTCCTAGAGGTTAGCATCAGCCGTGCTGATATGAGGCAGAAAAGGGGCTCTCAGATGATTAATAGAGAGCAGTTTCTGTTGTTCAAGAGTTTGATCTGCATTAAGATGTCTACCTCTAATAGGGTATTTGCCGTGTAGACTCTCCCCTATTTTCCCTAGAGTTTCTAAGGCCGATTTGTATTGCGGCCTTTTTCTTAGGTTTTGCTTTTTCAATTGGGGGTACATTTCTTCTTCTTCTGGTTCATTTAGCTGCATTTCCCAAAGCTATGTTATGGAGTCTTTTGTTACAGATGCAATTCTTTGGTATCTTCGCGTTTCTTAATATGCAGTCCTATATTTACTGCAAGTAAGAAAAAAGATCCTGCATCACCTTTATTATTATTGTTATTTTATTTCCTTTGATTTCTGGCGTGTACACATTTCTTTCCGGGTCCCGTCCAGAGACCTAAGGTCAGAAATGGCATCATGACATTTGCCACTGACAAAAAAAAACATATTTTACGTAGACAATTTAAAATTAACACGCCATTCTTTGCCCTATTAAACAACAGAGTGTACGTCATTTTTTAGATCAGTCGCCAATTTGACCTTATCGATCTGATCAGACTTACTATCGAGACAGAAGTAAATGTTTGTGTCATCAGCACAGATATCAAGTTGAGAGCTATAACAAATTTCGTATAAGAAATTGAACATAGAATAGGCTACACTAGGGATAGTCTCACACAATACCACAAATTGCTACGAAACAAAAACATTAACATAAGAACTCGAGTCATGTTCCTAAATAACCGCGTCAGATCGAGATTTTGATATGGACACCATACGTGGTGACAAACCCGTCCATAAATATTTAAACTATTAACTGTCTACAATCAATTTCTCAGATCAATAATTAAAAATACCTTTGAGAGAGTGAACTACGTAGGTTTTTTGCAAAGGTCATCCTTTTTTCGCATATCGAGGACTGGCGCTACAGAATCACGACAAAAGAATGGTACTAAGCAACAGAACCCAAATAACTATGGAACTCACAACAGCGGCAACAACGAAAATGGATAGCGCCTGTAACTCGAAGAGAAAATAATGAAGATATTGACGTTCCACATTTGAAATAAAAGTAAAAAATTCCCCATTAATTTTGGAAAGGGCAATAACCATTACTGAACTTGAGAAACCTGTTTTAACAGAAAGATTTTTAAAATTTAAGCCGAAAGAAGCACTGGCTACTCAGCCATAGAATACTGAGTGTTTCCTTATAAGAAACGGTTAATATTCCCAATAACATTATTACATATATGCACTTCGGAATTTATTTTAACCTAGGGAAGGTTACTGAATAGAATAATCAAACGAAGGTTGGTAATGAATGATGATACCTAGGACAAGAACAACACATATAAGATTCGCCAGTGGCGCGTAGAAGTAGTCAACTACTAGAAGTGAGTCAAGTGAATTCCCCAATGAATCTCCAAAAATATCTACCATCCGCCTCACGCGGTCAGATGTGGCACAAGGCCGAATTTAATGTGGGGTATCCGAGCCCATAGCCTCGGCCAAAAAATTTCCGTAGATCTCGTATAAAACGTGGTTGGGTAGCTGTTTCTCGAGACTAGACTCTGACCTTCGACATAGACTTGTCTGGGGATCCTCTCTACCCGGAAGAAGAGAGTTTGATCAGCACAGCTGGAGACTAATCTCTAACTCTATGTCTACCAACCGCCCCACGTGGTCAGATGTGGCACAAGGACGAATTTAATGTGGGATATCCTAGCCCATAGCCTCAGCCAACAATTTTTTCATAGACCTTATATAAAACGGGGTCGGGTAGCTGTTTCCCGAGACTAGACTCTGCCCTCTGACCTAGCCTCGTCTGTCCGGAGGCAGAGAGTTTGACCAGCACAGCTGGAGACAAATCTCCAACTCAAGACCACGTACAATATTCACTATGTTTATGGGAATGGGGGCATACCCATTATCGTCCGTGGGTATGCTACAACAATCAAGGAGCTCAAGGTAAATAACAGAGGCACAGGACCATATGTGGCAGCAATGTTCTCATGGATACATACATACATATATATATATATATATATATATATATATATATATATATATGTATATAGTCATCTGTGGTGAGCGTGTATGCGTGTTTATAACTCCACAGCATTAACAAATGTTTCTTGCGGAAGTTGAATCTGTCTTAATATTTAAAAAAAGCAGCGAAAGCGTAAAGATTTCAGCAATATGTAAAAAAAAAAAAAAATAGCAGCAAAAAGTAAATCAACATTAATGGCAAGATCCAGGAAAATAAAAAAAAGAGAATAAAAAAAACAAAAACGTCAAGAAGTTGATCTCAAATCCGATTGGATATTTGCAGACGTAGAAAAGAAATCAGGATTGTAAGATCAAAACAGTTGCCCATTATGTAAGCTAGTATTACGCATTCAATTTCGACATTCGTTTTATTTATCTTACAATTTACATACGCAAATACACGCACTTTTTAATACCCGCTTAAATTATCCTACCTATTTCAGGAATTAAACACAAACACAGACGCCATGATGTAAACACGTGACGCCCACAGAATCCATGAAAACGAATCAGAATTTAAAAATTGATATATACATATACTGTAACATCATAAAATAAACACGTGGTGTCTACATAACCAATAAAAAAACAACACGCGATTTAAAAATCAAACCATAATTCCGCCTTATTTCATTTTCAACATTTCTGATAAAGCTAATAACGAAACATGTTAAATTTATAAATATTTTTCGTATTTGTCCCTCATTTAATCGGATGACGGGATATAAAAAATGAGTTTTCAACTAATCGATGTTACTTGACCATATCTCAAATCCTTTGAGCTTTGTATCTCCTGAAAACACGTAACAACACGACTCTGCAACAAGCCGTAGTCAGTCAACTCAAAAAAGCTACCACGTCTATATAAATATTCGCCAAGCGCTTCCCTTTCCATAAATATATAAATTAATCAGCTAGTGATCAAAGAACTCACTCCAACCTGAAACTACATATCAGCATCTTTAAAATCAATATGGTTATACTTCCTTTTCTTCCATAATCTATGAATGATGACATTTGCAAAAAAGGTATGAACTTTCTCTATATCACATGTCCATTGCTACGAACAAAACTAAGAGTAAAACAGCAATGAAAAGATAGATGCAAAGAAAATCAATTAATAAACACATTCACAGACAAAAATCTTGACTGTAAAAATGCAAATAAATAGCAGTTATAAATTACTGGCAGATTATTATATTCATTTTGACTTTGACAAATCACAAGGCGACTTTATAATGCCAAACTCACGGAATAATAAGGTTTTAATTTTTTCCAATTGCAAAGTCGTAAAATTTAATTAAAGAATGCAAACTTATTTAGTTGTAAAAAGGTAACATTTTCAGTGATTTTACAAAGGAAACATTTTCAGTGATTTTACAATTGTAACATTTTCAATGATTTTACAAATGTAACATTTTCAGTGATTTTACAATTGTAACATTTTCAGTGATTTTACAAATGTAACATTTTCAATGATTTTACAAATGTAACATTTTCAATGATTTTACAAAGGTAACATTTTCTGTCATTTTACAAAGGTAACCTTTTCAATGACTTTACAAAGGTAACACTTTAATGATTTTTCAAATGTAACATTTTCATTGACTTTACAAAGGTAACATTTTTATGACTTTACAAAGGTAACAAGTGATTTTACAAAGGTAACATTTTTCAATGATTTTACAAAAACACTTTTAACATTTTCAGTGATTTTTAACTTTTTCAATGATTTTACAAAAGGTAACATTTTCAGTCATTTTACAAAGGTAACCTTTTCAATAACTTTAAAAAAAGGTAACACTTTTTAATGATTTTTCAAATGTAACTTTTTTCAATGATTTTACAAAGGTAACATTTTCAATGATTTTACAAAGGAAACATTTTCAATGATTTTACAAATGTAACATTTTCAATGATTTTACAAATGTAACATTTTCAAATGTAACATTTTCAGTGATTTTAAATTGTAACATTTTCAATGATTTTACAAAGGTAACATTTTCAATGATTTTACAAATGTAACATTTTCAATGATTTTACAAAGGTAACATTTTCTGTCATTTTACAAAGGTAACCTTTTCAATGACTTTACAAAGGTAACACTTTAATGATTTTTCAAATGTAACATTTTCATTGACTTTACAAAGGTAACATTTTTTATGACTTTACAAAGGTAACATTTTCAGTGATTTTACAAAGGTAACATTTTCAATGACTTTACAAAGGTAACACTTTTAATGATTTTACAAAGGTATCATTTTCAGTGATTTTACAAAGGTAACTTTTTCAATGATTTTACAAAGGTAACATTTTCAGTCATTTTACAAAGGTAACCTTTTCAATAACTTTAAAAAGGTAACACTTTTAATGATTTTTCAAATGTAACTTTTTCAATGATTTTACAAAGGTAACATTTTCAATGACTTTGCAAAGGTATCATTTTCAGTGATTTTACAAAGGTAACATTTTCAGTGATTTTACAAAGGTAACATTTTCAATGACTTTAAAAAGGTAACATTTTCAATGACTTATCATTTAGTTTGTGATGTGTTGCTCTCTGAACTGTGGGGCTTAAAGTCCTTGTTGTGGCATCGTGTAGTCTGCTTTTCTTTATCGCTTCAAGCTCCATCCAGCATCCAGCTCACTGAGTGAAAAGGAAGATTGAGTTCTACGCCTCTACAGGTTCAAGACTCTCACAGTGACTCCTCGAGGCACACCATAGAAACTGGGTAATTTGTGACCCCAGGTCAGACTGTGAGTGATCACAGAATAGGTTAGAACTTCAGAGATAATCATTTACTAATCCCCACCCTCTGCTGCTTTCTAGTTCCTGCCTCTTTAGGAAAAGTCTAGAAGAAGTTAACTTTAAAAAGAAATCCACTTCGCATGTCATCTCGAAGAAAGAAACGCCAACTCTCTACTTCAAGCCGCGACAGAAAATAATGAACTCCTCGGGTTTAGTACAATGGTTCAAACCAGCACACTGGGACACAACACATTATCGTTGACCTCTCTGTATTTGAACCATTCACCCATGGGTGTAACACCCATGGCACTTCAGACGACATTTAGAAAAGCAATATTTCAATTAAGTTATCATTTATATTACAAAGACAAAGGCAACATTTTCAATGACTTATCATTTACTTTTAGAATGGCAATGTTGTCCTCATCTTTACTGCCGTATTAACGATATTTCGGCCGTTGTACGCTCCAGCCTTCTTCAGGAATTAAATGAATTTATAGAAACAAAGTATCTATAAACAACAAACAAAATGGCGTTAGCAATTAGAAGAATTTAGAAACGCTATTGTATATTCATATGGTCAATTGAAAAATTACGTCAAATACTTTGTTTGAAGAGAATATTTTCACGTGTAGAAATATTGTTTGTATTATTGTGTCGACGGATTCAACCGTTTTCTTTTGATTTCTTGATTGATATATTTGTGGAGTACGTTGGGTTGGGAGAGTAATGATTCTGTTAGGAAAGGTGATATTGGAAAGAAACCTAGGCATAGACATTAATAGAAATAAACTGTTTTTAAAAGTTTTTTTGTAAGTTTTTATTATTAGTGGGAGTCCAATGAGTGAGCAGTTTTGAAACAGATAAATATCTTCTTTGTGTTGTAGTAGTTATTGGTTCAGATTTCGTGTTGTCATTTGTGGCTGCGTGCCATTAGAAATTGTTTGGCGTGCCGTGTGTGGCACGCGTGCCATAGGTAGCCAACCCCTGGTTTAGCCAACTTTCACTCGCTCCACCCACCAGCTATGCTAATTGTATTGAGCAAACAATAGAGAAAAGGTTCAAGGAGAGAGAGAAAATCAGATTCTTTCTTCCTCACGGTTAGTCTTCTACTTATGAAGTACTCTTCGATACGGAATGATTTAACCCAAGTGTCAGTAACCTTTTGCTATGCACCGACTTAGGGTTTTAAAATCATTCAGTGTGCCAACAACATACGTATCTTTATACAAGTGAAAGTCAATATACCTGTTCTACAATATATTTTATATAGTAATATGTATGAATAAAAATGACAATAGGAAAACTGGTAATTGCTGACGCGTTTCGTCCAATGTGACTTTATCAAAGCAAAATACGAAACGCGTCAGCAATTACCAGTTTTCCTATTGTCATTTTTATTCATAAATATTGTCTTCTCTACCGATTAAATCGGAGAAATTTTCATAGTAATATGTATAACACATGAATAGAAATAAACTGTTTTTAAAAGATTTTTTAAAAGTTTTTATTAATAATAGGTGTCCAACCTGTGAGCAGTTTTTAAACAACTAAATATCTTCATTGTGTTGTAGTAGTTATTGGTTCGGAATTTGTGATGTCATTGGTGACTGCGTGCCATTGGAAACTGTTTGGCGTGCCACGGTGTGGCACTCGTGCTGTAAATTCCCGACCTCTGATTTAGCAAATGCTTATAAATTTATGAGTAAAATATTATGAATTCCCTTTTATCATATGTTTAGATTTTATTCCAATTCTAATCATAGCTTCTTAAAACAATAAACATTGCCGAAGAGTGAAGGTCGTTAAAACCGGTGTCATTGGAAAAACCGCCCCTTTTGAAAACAGTTCTTATTGCGGGCGCACGTTTGTCGATGTTTGACAAGAGGTTTTTCTTTTTTCAGTTGTCTTTCTTATCAAAAAGAAATCAAAACAATGAGTAAATAAAAAACAATTCTTGGCGTTATTTAGATTATTTACAAATAAGCTATTATCACCATAATTTTTTTTATCATAACGTTTTGGCCTTTATTCCCTTCGGTCTTCATCAGGTGCTGATCGTTCTGAGTAGCTTTCAGGGAATTTCGAATTGAACCCTTTATTTAATCTATTATTGTTCCCCTTCCGCTGACCATGTCTAGTAATATCGCACCTAGATCTTCTTTACTCCGGTTCAGTTAATTCTCGCACTGTTTCCAATGAGTACACTGTGCAAAAATTAGTTGGAAGCAGACACAGGAAAAGAAAGTTAGTTCGATTCCAATAGGTTCACTCGGCAAAACAAATCCACACTTCTTGTCTCGATCTCCAATACGAAACTCACCGTCTCAAACAAAATGCTGAACACCTGTTAAATGAGTGTAGCATGTTTTTATACACCGAACCCAGCCAATGAGCGCCCAGAACCAGCCAATAAAAATAGCGACAAGCGACACCACCACCATCAGCACGAGGTGCTGTACGATTCAGCGTCCGTCCGAAGCTCGTCAATTCGCCGTCTCCACACCCCCTTGCAAAACATACACGCGACTCTGGCCCTTTTGGGTCGTCGAGGTAAGACACCGCTACATACACATTACCCGGAAGAAAAAAAGAAAGAAATTAGGAAAAAATTTAGAAAGAAAGAAAAAAACAAACAAAGAAAAAAGAAAGAAAGAAAGAAGGGACAAAAGAGAGAGACAGAGAGAGAGAGAGAGAAATATAAATTGAAAAAAGAAAGGAATTAGGAAAAATATTAGAAAGAAAGAAAGAAAGAAAGAAGGAAAGAAAGAGAGCAAAATAAATTGAAAAAAAGGAAAGCAATTAGGAGAAAGAAAGAAAGAAAGAAAGAAAGAAAGAAAGAAAGAAAGGAAAAGGTCAAAAATTAAAGAAAAAAGAAGTTGAAAAAAAAGAAAGAAATTAAGAAAAATATTAGAAAGAAAGGATTGGACTCTTGGAAATATAGAACATGGTAAGAGGAGTCTGGTATTTTCTGGGGTGGTACAAGGAACCAAAGATTTTTTACAGGTTCATGACCTTAGAAATAACTAAATATCGACAGAAAAAAAAAAAAAAAAACGTGAAAAACTGACTAAATGCCAGTTAATGAGTTTTTAACTCGGGTTAATTGCCTTAATTTGACCAATTGAAAATGCAATGGCAGAAAAATTCGGTTCTCGATACATTTGAGTAAACAATACTTGACACAACAAGATAAAGGATTCCTAAAAAGCGGTTTCTGTTACGCGTTTAATCGTTCAGTATTTTTCTGAAACATTAAAATCGTTCCTCTTTCTTTTTTCTTTTTTTTTTTCTTTTCCTCGCTTTCTTTATTCATTTATTTTACATTTCTTCGTCCTTGGGGAGGAGATTGCTTTTCACTCGGATGAGCCATCTATATTTTATGCGAAACAATGAAACGGCACCGCAAAAACTCCTCTTCGAGATATGTCGATAACTTGTCAACATACATTTTTACAGCGTTCTAATATATTACCTTTGTGAATATAGGTACGAATAATTATGTGTGAGAACTTTTCAAATACAGGGTGCGACGATTGCCATTTTATATTTTTAATTTCGCGTTGTTTGTTTTGATTTTGTCGACTGCTCAATATAGTAGGGCCAGTTGGGCACCGTCTGTGAGAAAAAGAGCACCATGACGCAATTCACTCCGCCAGAAATTTGGAAACGGCATGCTGTACTGCTTGGCATTCGCACCGGAACCTCCAAAATGAACATTTAAGAGTGTTTGGGTGTCAATCTGAGGACAGCGCAGAGAATTCGTAAAGAGTTGGATGAGTCTAATGGTGATTACAAAGATGTTTGAAGTGATCACTAATGATAGCGACGTTATACCTCCATTCATCTTCCCATGGTTCCTCATAGTCAATACGAAAGCCTACATCAAGTGCCTTGAGGCAATGGTACTGCTCTGGGTCAAGAGGGTGGCTGCTGGAAAACCCTATGTCTGGCAACAAGACTCTGCACCATGCAACATATGCAGGAGAACCGAGTCATGGCTGTCAGACAATTTCTGCGGTCACATCGCCCATTACATCTGGCCACCTAACTTCACAGACTGCATCCACCTTGTTTATTATGTGTAGGGTGCTGTTGACCAAGAGACCAACAAAAATCCTTGTAACATCAAAGATGAACTGATTGAAAGATTATGTCAGCTTTCACCAGCTTAAACAAGGAGACCGTCCAGAAGAGATGCAGGAGATTCTGAAGTTATTTGGAGGCCGTGGTTGAATTCAATGACGATTTTATTGAATAAATTTATTCTTTAGTATTTCATGTTATTTTTGTGTAATTTTGGTAAATGTATCTGTTAAAATGAGATGTCAGTGTTATTTTTAGGTGTCATTTAGCCGACAATTTGTCCATAGCACCGGGTATAATCTGACAAAGAAAGGAAGATGAAAAAAGAATGAGACCCACCCAGAAAAGAAAAAAAAATATCGGACTTGAGAATTTATTATAGAATCTTTAAATAACAGTGTCTGACGATTTTTTTCAGAAAATTATTTTTGAGCGATAGAACACAAGCCGGAAATCAAAGAAGAAAGAAAGAAAGAAAGAAAGAAAGAAAGAAAGAAAGAATGAATGGAATAAAGAAAGAAAGTAAGAAAGGAAGGGAGGAAGGAAGGAAGGGAGGAAGGAAGGAAGGAAGGAAGGAAGGAAGGAGGGAGGAAGAAGAAGAAGAAGGCATACAATTTTATAAAACAGTATTTTTTTTGTTTGTTTTTAATCAATTCGCCCCAAGAAGGGCGATAATGCCCCTAAAACGTATATATATATATATATATATATATATATATATATATATATATATATATATATATATATATATATATATATATATATATATATATATATATATATAATATATATATATATATATATATATATATATATATATATATGAAGAAATATAGTCTTAAGGTGTGCTATATTTATGGATAAAGTGCTCAATATCAGAGATAGAGCGTGTGTAAATATAAAAGTGAACATTGAAGTCCACACTTAGAGGCGACAGTCTGCTTCATGCTATATGCAATCGTCAGGCCACGTGTGCTGTTATTTTTCTCGGTTATTTATACATATACGGGTCAGTGTTGCATTGTGGGTAGTCTATTATGGCGGTTATTTTACCGGAAGTCGTTTATTTATTTATTTGGGTTAAATTATTTTGCTTGTTTTTATTTAATTTTATTTTTTGTTTGTTATTTTATTTATTTATTTGTTTACTTATTTTTTAATCGGTGTTTTTAACGTAGTAAAAATTTGTTTATATCACTTATTTAATAGTTTTGTTTTGGTTTGAGAATTTAATTAAAGCTATTTGTTCGGTTTTGGGGTTGGTTGTTGTAGATAAATAATATATCTAAATATATATATATAAATAAATAAACGACTTCCGGTAAAATAACCGCCATAATAGACTACTCACAATGCACTACTGACCCGTATATGTATAAATAATGAGAAAAATAACAGCACACGTGGCCTGACGATTGAATATAGCATGAAACAGACTGTAGCCTCTAAGTGTTGACTTTATGTTCACTTTATATATATATATATATATATATATATATATATATATATATATATATATATATATATATAAACAGCTACAAACAGCCTGGTGTACCAATGGCCATTTACTTATACTTCACCGACACTCAAAAAAATACCGCTGATAATATTACGATAATGTACGATAATGATACGTTTATTTGATATGAAATTATTCTTCGAATAGGCAA